>SNQJ01S0000064.1:511730-566900 GCA_010110895.2 Picea sitchensis | reverse complement strand
ACTTTGGTGGGCCCCCTATCTATACGTGGCATGAATCTACTGGCCCCGAATCCCACCGCCTCTTACTGTCTGACATACCTCGTCACCTCGTGACATCATCATCCACCTTTCCATAAGAGTCACATCCCGTAACTCCGTCAATCCTTCTCCCTCGTTCACCCGTGGCAAGTCCTTTCACCATGGTTTTTTCCCCCAATCAATAACCGCCACGTCACTCATCTGTATGCCTCAGTCGTTGTCACCTTCCATCTCAGGTTCTAAATGACCCGTTGGCCACTTATTACTGGATAACTTATCTGTTAACCAACTGACCTGTCTCCCGCACCCAACGGATACCCGTTTACTCAAAACCACGCTCACCACCTCATTATTTCACCAGTTACCCACTCATCGCACCAGAGTGTTTACCCCGTTTTCCTCTCCGTTACAGTCAGTCACCCCCATCTACAGTCATCCCCACTAACTTTTGTTTTATTTTGCAGGTATTGTTACAGTAATGGCGCCAAAGTCAAAACGAACAGAAGGTGAGGAGAATCCGTTTCTCCCGCCTCCTGTCGACCTCGACAGGATTCCTCTGGCCGACAAAGACTACTTAATCGTAGATACAAAGTGTGATTTCAACTTCGCAGACCTACAGTCATGGCTTAAAGAAGTCTTTCTGGACCAGAGTGACAAAATTGGACTCTGGGAGTCCAACCTACCCTTGTATCTTTTCCCCCAGATTCACCATTTCCCAGAGTTCACCCTCAAGTGCCAAGCCCACTATATTCCTGAGCAAAGGGCCATCGTATCCTCGTCCGGGAAAATTATTTTCCTCATCTTGCCAGAAACCATCGACCAAATGATGCAAATATCCCGAGCCGACTCTGCCTCACCTTTTAACCTCGAGATCATCACAGAGTTATACCAGAAGTTGTCGTTTCCTCAAAGAGCTTAGATTTTTGAGATTTTTCTTCCAAAATCCGCTCAGTTCCCCACTACAAACCCCCCCTTATCCCTCCTCCATGTTCTCAACAAAAGGAAACCAGGTTATCACGTTGTTATGCGCCTTGCTCGGTTATTTTTCAGATCAGTGGGTAGATGAACCCATTCTGGGATTTTTGTCTATTTTCTCCACTGATGAGAAACCCACTACACAGTTTGACTTCAGCACGTTCCTGGAGGACAACATTCATGAGAAATTCATCAATTTCGCCACAAAAGGCATGTTCCGATATTTTTCAATACTAGCATACCTGTTCGTTTTCTTCCAAGCGGACAAATTTGCATTTTCTATGCAGAAGATGGATGAATATGGCAGACCTCAGGCAGTAACTGCATGGAATTCCCTGCTCAGACATAACTCCATGGAATTCAGATTCAAGCAATTCATCGATCAGTTCTACCACCCAGTGGTGAGTATGCTCAGTGGCTGACCCGAACCCATAATTAATGATGAAGTTCAGAGGATCCTACATCTCTCGGACCATACAAAGACTGGTGATTGGTACCTATACCAAAATCACACTGAGATCAGAGTCTATGGGTGTGAGTTGGCCCCATATAAACTACCCAAATACTTACCTATCAGAATTTTTTCCCTGGAATACATAAGGCAGATGATAAACTCGGACGATATACATTTTGTGTCTTTGAATAAGAAGCAACAACTCAAAATCAAGGGGCAGATTGGGTCTTTCATCTACAACAGTCGAGGCGTCGGGGAGGAAGCATACAGACTGCTAAAGGAAATGAAATTCTTTGTTAGTTTCACATGGCACTATGATCCGTGCGGGATAATTTCATAAATGAGGATAAAAAACAAGAATATCCTGTATGTTCACGTATCTAGGCCTGAGGTAGAAAAATTTGCAAACCAGATAGAATGGGAGCCAAATACTTTGGTTGAGATAGAACAACAGGACCTCCCGGTCACTGTATCACAGACAACCACACCACAAGATCCAAAGGAGAAAAGGCCTAGGCAGGATCTGTCACCCCTTGTCACTGAAGTATCATTAGAAGAATTTCGACTGCATACCAAGAGGCCAAAAACCAGTCCGGCTCCTGACCCGGCTGGAGAAAAGGAGATTCCTTCCACTACAATGACAGAGGTTGATCGGTCGCTCCTCGGTACAAGAAGTAGGCAGATTATAACCACAGTGTTACCAAAGAAGCCTACAGATACTCCACCAATCAACCAGCCAGGCAAGACAAGACCGAAGCTGAGTATTTTTTAGAAATATGATCTGATCAAGAAAAAGAATCAGACTCTGACTAGCAGCACATATGCTCAATTCTAGAAGCAGATGTCAGCTGCACAACATAGGCTGCTATCGACATTCAACACGGAGAAGGGCATAATGCACATGGAATTTCTCCAAGCACAGGTGCCAGACCCAAAGGTAATCATCGATTACAAAAGGACAACTTTTGAATTCCAGACTAAGGAAGTGCACCCAGCCGATCAAATGGATTTACACAGGAAAACTGGAGAAATGGTTTTCTCCACGCTGGCACATGCTTCCACTACTGCCTCCAGGTTACAATTGTCTCTAACAACGTCCAGACACAGTTGAAGTTGGAGAAAATATCATCATTTGCCAAGGATAACATGATCAAGACGTTGGAGGAACTAGTCCTCAAGATCGGGTATGATCCCTCGAATGTGAAAGCAGT
This sequence comes from Picea sitchensis, assembly GCA_010110895.2. NCBI lineage: Eukaryota > Viridiplantae > Streptophyta > Pinopsida > Pinales > Pinaceae > Picea > Picea sitchensis. The sequence goes on along the minus strand of SNQJ01S0000064.1, from coordinate 564,242 downwards.
CGAGGATATGATCAAGAAGAAAAATGATGACATAGCATCTTTGAGGAAACAATTAAAGTTTCCACCAACAGTGGACTCAAAGGCAAAGGAAATAGCGGAGACAGAAGGAGAAAAATATGAAATGCTTATGTTGATCATGGAGCAGAATGCACAATTGAAGGAAATGGAAGCTGAAATGGAGAAGCTAATGAAAGAGAAAGAATAGTCAAAACCCATGGAAGTCATTCCATTGAGTGCAGTTCCACTCTTAGGGGTGAGCACAATGTCACTAGCAGAAGTTCCATCGGCAAATCCACTGACGTCTCTGGAAAAGACGGTTGAATTGGCTAAATCTATAGAGGAGATGAATCTGCAGGAGACAGAGATTAGCAAGCTCAAAAAGGAGATTGAGAACCTTCAGGAACTCAAATCTTCTCACCAAACTAGCTACTCCAAGGAAAAACAAGTGTCAGACCATCTCAAACAAGAGTTACAACAACTTCAGAAGCAAACAGTGGCAGGCAAAACATTGGTCGAAGTCAAAGAAAGATTCTGGACAGACATCACCAAGTCTATGAATGAAATATGGCCAATGATACAAATTATGTTTGAGGAAAATGAATTAGTGCAGAGAAGTAAACAAGCCATCGAGAAGATTAGATCAAAACTGGGAGAGATGCCCACACAGGCAAATGAGATCATCAAATTCCTGAATTCTAAAACCAGAGAGGAGCTGGAAGAGATGAAAATTGAGGATAGAACGGAGACCATCCTTGAGGTCAAGAGAGTCTTGACCAAGAGAGGACTGATGCTACAACTGGAAGAAAAGGTTCAGGCTATGGACCTAGGGGTACAAAGGTTTTTCAACAAAATCGAGGCCCTACAGAAGAAAGGTCTCCCTGGTTTGAAGGTGATAAATGACAAATTGATGACGCTCCCCGATTACAAAAAGAGACTAGGCGATGTGTCTAAGGATAGCTCGAAGTTTTCAGGAATTCAAGGTAGTATCACAGGCAAAGCATTCCTAGATGCACTACAGTTTGACATCAGCATACAACATGAGATCCAGTACATCTTCATCACCAAGCCTACTTTTTCCAAGTACACAGAGATGGATGAAGTCTACCGAAGATTACTCAAAGTCAGCGTTCCCAGTCATCTTCGATGGGAAGAGCTTTGTAACTTGATCGAGTAGTCGATGAGTTGTCTCAGTCCAGTCAGCTATCCAGTCAGACAAGGTCATGCAGAGGCCTCACAAACGGCTCACCTAGAAAACAACATGAAGTTTCGACACATCATCAAACAATTTCCTAGATTTTTGTAATTTGTTAAGTTAGTTAAGCTAAAAATAGATTTACCACGTCCCGATCTTTAATGATAGGATCGTTTGTAATTTTGGGTTATAAATACTTCACTTTTCGAAGTATTGAGGGTTGATCTTTACGCCCTGAGAGTTATCAGACTGTAATATTTTTCAAAGATCTTCCATTAATACAAAGAGGCATCTTCATAGGATTCTTGCGTGTACTCATAGGTGATGTTTTCCTTTCTGAGTTAAATGTTATTCTCGCTTAGTTATCATACTGTTTTCTAAATCTAATCTTTGAAAGTAATGAACGTTGTAGGATTTATCTTTGTATACCCTGTTTCTGACTTTAAAATATTTTAGTGTTTCATCTTCTGATTTTATGACAAAGAAATTCTTAACTGCTTCTTTGTTGTAATTGACATCCTCTCTTTTTCTGCCATTCCTCATTTATGCTACTAAAAGAATCCAGTGATTACATTATCTCACCCTGTGAAAAGCTTCTTTGTTTTTTGGTTTAGATTTTATCTCATGATACAGACCCCATAGCCCAATGGATGTGTAATGCTCTCTCAGCCAATCCAACGAAAACTACTACAATCAAAACTAACATATTTTATTTACATAGCCTAATATTTTAAATTTGAAACATATCTAAATCATACAGAGAGATCCCTCTCTGAAGTTGGTAGGGCTAGATCCCAGCTTCGAAGCAGTTGGATAAAGTTACCTCCCGTAAATTTCTTTTTTTCTGACAACCTCTAGGAAATTTACAGAGCGTTAACATGACCATTAGATCCAAAGAAGGTGTCAGGAGGATATCTGAGAAGCCTTTTGGGAGTTCAGTTGTCGGGAAATGAGGGGTGCACTGAGGCACAAACCCATGAAACTCGAAACTCTGAAGTCCTGAGAAGATCTACACCATAGATCCGGGAAAAAGATCTTGTCCGTTGGATCGAGCAGAAGAGCAGAGAGTAATTTCAGGAGTTCGAATGTCAGGAGAAGTGGAATGTGTTGATGCACAAACTCCCGAAGCCCAAAATCATGAAGTCCCTAAAAGTTGAAGTAGCGGGTCACGCTAATGCCACTTGGATGGACATGGACACATGGGATGTGTGCCACCTTCCAGTGGGCCCCGAAGGAAAATTAGATGTAGTGGGGCCAGATGGCATCACCTGAGGTAACATGGACCTTCTTAAGTACACCACATGTCACCACCGTGGTTGGTGACAGCTGTGCAGTGGGCCCGGTGGCTAGAAAGGTCGGAAGTTCGGAAGTCGAGAGTTGGAGAGGGAAGCAAGTGTGAGAGCCTCCAGGACTGAAATCCCGAAACCCTGAAACTTGAAACCCCTAAGTCTCTATTATAGAACCTTGAGACCTAGATCTTGGTCACAGACCATGGTCACTTGGGTTGGAAAAATGAGAGAAAAAAGGGCTAAGGCCTGAGCGTACTACAAAGCCAAGTAGAGTTCGAAAAATTCATGGAAACTGAACGTTCTCTTGAATCAAGTTGTTTATGAATGTTGTGGGATTTTTTAAGGAATAATGACCTGACAAATTCCGGTTGTATGCACATTGTGTTTGCAAAAGTTTAGTGAGCACTAGAATCGAATAGAATAGCCACTGACTGCAAAAGAAATGGAAAGGGCACATAATGCATCCAGTTTCGAGGATGAAGCTAAAGGAATGGATGTTCATTTGGGAGTTGAAGGATCGAACTCCAATGGCCATGGAGAAGAGATAGATAAGGAAGGAACATGAGGAAGATCACTGAAGGATTGTAAAAAAATGCCCAAACTCGGCGAGCAGATAGAAGAAAGCTCAGAAACCCTTAGGAAAAACAAGGTGAATTCAACATAAAGTTGTTAAAGAGTTTGGAGAGAATAGAAAAGAAGTTGGATGAGAGTAACTCGAGCAGAACATGGAGTCACCAGACTTCTGAGGGAAGAAGTTCAAGGAGTGTGGGTAAACACCATCATCACTCCCAAGGTCGCTCCAAGAGAAGGACACACAGTAGTTCAAGACCATCCCCTGCCAGAAATCACAAGAGATATGGAGTGGATGAATTGAAGGGAGAAATGAACAAGATTAAGCCTCCTACATTTGATGGAGAACATCAAAAGGAGGAAGACGGTAAAACACGATTGATGGGTATGAGGAAATACTTCCAACTACAGAATTATTCCTCTCATGCGGATGGAAGAATTGCGATGTATCAACTGAAAGGAAAAGCATCAATTTGGTGGGATCAACTTGTGCAGGTGCAACACATTAGAGAGAATGATATCACTTGGAAATAATTCAAGAGGTATTTCGAGAAGAATTATTTGACTAAGAGATATTATGACAAAAAGATGAAGGAGTTCTTTGAACTCAAGCTAGGGAGCATGACCATTGATGAGTATGAACGTAGGTTTTTGGAATTGCTGAAGTATTTTCCGTTCATCAAAAAAGAAACTGTCAAGATTCAAAGGTATCTGAGTGGACTGCCACCTTCCATTGGTGAAAAGATCCAGTATGATAACCCAAAAACCATGGAAGAAACGATAAGAAGAGAGAAATTCTTATATGAGCAACAAAGAGAAAAGACTACCTTTAGGAAGTCTTGGGACGACCAAAGGAAGTTCAAGAAAGAATAGAGGCAGAAGGGAAACAAACCTCCATTTTTCAAAAATAGTCCTCAAGGACAGCCATCGTTTAGAGAGTCAAGAATGGCTGAAGTAGGGGAACAAAGGCTAAGAAAGACACCCATTCAGTTTTGGGGTTGTCAGGGAAACCATAAGTACAAAGATTGTCCCCACAAAAATGGAAAAGTGAGAGTTATCCATAATGTTCAGTAAGTTGAAACAGTGGAGGACATGGGCAGTAGAATACCAAGGATCTATGTAGCCCTGGACAACAAGAAAGTTGAATTCCAATCGCACATGATTGAAGTAGAAGGTATGATTAACAACCAACCAATTACTATTTTAATTGATTCAAGGGCTAGCCATAGTTATGTAGATCCTAGAGTGGTGGAAAGTTTGCATTTGTCAAGAAGCAAACATGAAAAGTCTTAGTTAGTGCAGATCACTACAGGAACCAAGAGAAAATTCACTGAGTTAGTTAAGTCGTATCCAGTGGATATGAAGGGACTGAGCACAAAGGCTGAATTGAATATTGTTCCTTTAAGTTCTTATGAATATCTAATTGGGATGGACTAGTTGGCCCAACACCATGCCATCTTGGACTATCGTAACAAGGCATTCACTTTTCTGGATGAGGAAGGGAATCAGAAAATAGTCCAAGGAATTCCCAGAGTTGTTTCTATCAAAGAAATCTCAGCAATTAAGTTGAAGAAGTGCTACAGAAAAGGTTGTCAATTATTTGCAACCCATGTGGAGAAAGAATCTAGGGATGAAGTCTCAAAGATTGGAGATCATGTAGTACTAAAAGAGTTTGAAGATGTATTCCAAGAGGTACCTGAACTACCTCTGAAAAGAGATATTGACTTCTCTGTAAACTTGATGTCTGGAGCAGCTCCAGTGTCGAAAGTTCCTTACATAATGAGTACACTAGAGCTGAAAGAACTGCAATTGTAGATTGAAGAGCTTCTGAAGAAGGGGTATGTATGCCCAAGTGTGTCACCTTGGGGTGACCTGGTCCTGTTCGTGAAGAAGAAGGATGAGACACTGAGATTGTGTATCGATTTCAAACAATTGAACAAAGCAACTGTAAAGAACAAATATCCTCTGTCGAGGATTGATGACCTCTTCGATCAGTTGAGGGATGTGAAGATATTTTCAAAGATAGACCTCAGGTCAAGATATCACTAGGTAAAGATAAAGGATGAAGACATCAACAAGACCGCCTTTAGAACAAGGTATGGTCATTACGAGTTTACAGTGGTGTCGTTTGGGCTGTCAAACACACCTGTTCTTTTTATGTGCCTCATGAATGGCGTATTCAGGGACTATCTAGACAAGTTCGTCATAGTCTTCCTAGATGACATTCTGGTGTATTCCAAGTCGGGGGAAGAGCATGAAAAACATCTTAGGATGGTGTTTCAGGTGATAAGAGAGCACCAAGTTTATGTCAAGTTGAGAAAGTGCTCGTTTTATCAAAAGAAAATCCATTACCTAGGGCATATTATTTCGAAGGATGGGATAGTTGTAGACCCTGAGAAGATTGAGGCCATTAGAGAATGGTTAGTGCCAAATAATGTGACAGAAGTCAGATCCTTTATGGGATTAGCTAGTTATTACAGGAGGTTTATCGTAGGGTTCTCGAGGATAGATCACCCTATCACTTCCTTGCAAAGGAAGGAGAAGAAGTTCCAGTGGACAAAAGATTGTGAGAAAATATTTCAGCGATTGAAGAAATTGTTAACCAGTGATCCCATCCTGAGGATTGCAGATCCAAATGAAGACTTTGTGGTGTGCACAGAGGCATGCAAAGAAGGACTGGGAGGAGTCCTCAGTCAGAATGGATTTGTGATTTTGTATGAATCCAGAAGGTTGAAAGAGCATGAAAGGAACTATGCCACTCATGATTTGGAGTTGGCAGCCATAGTGCATGCTCTAAAGAAATGGAGACATTAACTCATGCGAAGGAGGTTCAAACTGAGAATATACCACAATGGTCTGAAGTATTTGTTTGATCATCCAACCTTGAACTCTAGGCAAAGTAGGTGGTTGGAGTTTCTCTGTGAGTATGACTTTAATATCAAGCATATCAAAGGGAAGGAGAACAAAGTGGTTGATGCACTCAACATGAGAGTGCATGAATTACATGCTACAACCATTAGCATGCACCGAACTGATATTAAAGGAAGAATTTTGGAAGCTGCAAATGCAGATTTGTAGTACAGGGATTTGGTAGCAAAGCTACAGCAAGGTAAGATGCCACCAAAAGTGGAAAATTATAAATTGGAAACTGACAAAACACTTATGTACAAGAACAAAATTTATATACCTGATGTCCAGAACTTGAAACTTATGATTTTGCATGAAATGCACAATGTGTCGTATGCTAGGCACCCTGGATATCAGAAAACTATGGCATCAACCAAGAGCCATTAATTTTTTTCGGGTATGAAGAAAGAGATTGTTGAATACATCGCCAGATGTATGGAGTTCTAGATGGTTAAATCTTAGCACATGCACCCAACAGGGTTGCTGCAACCTTACCCATTCCTGAGTGGAAGTGGGAAGTGGTGACAATGGATTTCATCACGGGATTGCCCAGAATAGGCAAGCAACATGATTCAATCCTGGTGGTGGTGGACAAGCTTACGAAAGCTACCCATTTTATTCCACTAAAGACTACTCACAAGGCAACATATGTTGCTGATATTTTTATGAGGGAAGTAGCACGATTGCACGGTATTCCCAAGACAATTGTGTTTGACAGAGACCCGAAATTTACCTAAATTTTTTGGGAGGGGTTATTCAAGGGGTTCAAAACGAATCTGAATTTTAGAACAACCTACCATCCTGTGTCTTATGGGCAGACAGAGAGGGTGAACATAGTAATAGAAGACACGTTAAGGATGTATGTGATGGACAAACCATCGAAATGGGAAGACTACCTACACTTGGTATAATTGGCCTACAATAATGGGTATCAAGCATCATTGAAGATGAGCCCATTTGAAGCACTTTATGGTATAAAGTGCAATACTCCAGTAAGCTGGGATAATCTAGATGACAGAGCAGTAGTTGGGCCAGAGTTGCTCAAGGAAATGGAAGAACAAATGCTAAAAATTAAGCAGAATTTGAAAGTTTCCCAAGACAGGTAGAAAAGTTATGCTGATAAGAACATAATCCACAGAGAGTTTAAAGTGGGAGATCATGTTTTCCTAAAAGTAAAAGCTAACAGAAGTTCCCTGAAGCTGGGAAACTGAACCAAGTGGGCAACCAGATTTTGTGGGCCATTTGAAATCCTAGAAAGGATTGGGCCAGTTGCATATATGCTTGCATTACGTACATCCATGAATGTACATAATGTTATATACCTACATCCATGAATGTACATAATGTTTCATTGCTTAAGAAATATATACCTGATGCTAATCATGTAATTGATTGGAATGTGATTCAGGTGGAACAAGAAGGTGTCCTGCAAGTGCATCCTGTGCGCATATTGGACTGGAAAAGAAAATAGCTCCATAATCGAGCCATAGGGCTTATAAAGGTCCAGTGGAACTGGTACGGTCCTGAGGACGCGACATGGGAGCATGAGGATGTTATGCGGGTAGAATACCCGCATATTTTTTAAGATTTTGAAAAGCTTGCTGATGTTGCGTAAAGAGTTGCACTAAGGACAGTGAAAAAACAAGGGGAGGGGATTGTAATATCCCTCGGTAGTGCCCCAGTTATATTATGAATTGTAATCATGTTTTGTAGGCTGGTGAGCTGAGTATTGATAAGTTGGTGGCCTTATGTGTTTATTAAGCCAAAAATCCTAAGTGCTAAGGCCAGGAGCCTGATTTTGTATATGTAATTATGCAGATCATTAATACAATAATATATAAACATCATTGCATGTCGACCAACCACAAAGAAAGAGTGATGGGGGACTAAGATTCCATATTATGGGTAAGGGAGAGGGGGCTGAGAGGTAGGAAGAGGGGCTAAGCTCAAGGGCTTGAGTCCTTAGGAATAATAATTTATTATTATTCCAAAAGCTATGTGAAATGTATGTTTTTATCCTAAGTTCCTGGAAGGGGGAACATGTGAAAAATGGAACGCATGCAGCCTCATGGGCGACATGTGTTGGCCTAGGCACATGAAATTTAACTGAATAATTGAGCCATGATGGGGGTTCATTCCCCATTCTTTCGTTCGTTGTCTAAACCGAAGATCTCTACGTCTGAGTTTTGTAAGCCTCACGCAACTCTGAAACCCGAAGCCTGTGATGTTTTCTTGAGAAGCCGATACACCCTTTGCCCAAACTGTTGAGTCTGTGTTTGACCTCTGTGTGAATTTCTTGTCATGCATCCTGCAAACAGGTGTTACCTGAACCGTGTTGTGTCTTAGTGGCATGTTTCCATTTCCTGGTTCCACACCCAATTTTCCAGTTGTTGTTGTTGTTATCTTGAACTTGTGGTAATTGAGTTGAAAAGGGATTGAAGAACCAGGTTGTCAGGCCTGTGGTAGAAGAGGCAGGTTGTCATGCCTGAGAGCAACTCTCTCTGGGTGAGGGATTCTTCTAGGGAGTGGTTTTCTCCCAGAGAGAGTCCAGAACCAACACCAAAGCTATGAGAATTCCTGATCCGGCCTGTCATCGAGGCCCAGAAGGGAGGTGAAGCACCGATGGACTGTAATTGTGAAGGTGTATACTCCCGGGTGGAACATGCATGTGGGGAATGAGAGTGTAATGTCCCTTTCCAAATAGGAGCTCCATAGAGGAGGCTTAATGGTCTAAACCGCCCCATTAGACTATGGACAGGGCCAAAGAGGGGTAAACAAGGTTACTAGAGGTCACTCCAGTCACAGGTGTTATATTCGGAAAGTGACATTGAGCTAAAAAGGGTTAAAAGCACTTTTAAGTCGTTATGAGCTAAAAATAGAAGTCAACAATGAATTAGGGTTTCAGCAGTGATTTAGGGTTTTGGAAGTCAACAATGAATTAGGGTTTCAACATGAATTAGGGTTTTGGAAAGATATAAAGGAAGGGTCAGCGACCTAATTCATCATTATGCAAATTATGACTTTTCATTGAGGAGAAGAGGCACATCTCAGGAGAGATAGTTCAGTGTATTCTAGGAGGAAGACACCAATTGGTTGATTTCGGTGTTGAAAGACACACTCTAGTCATCGGGAAGATCATCTAGGTCTTCCATAATTCTTCATCGATTCTGCAGTTCTCCCATATTTCGGGTATTATCTTTTAGTTGCTTATTTATATTCTGGCTAAGATCCTTTTGTATTTTGATCTAGCCGAGTGTTGTTATTTAATTCAACCACAATTTCTTATTTGTATTCTGGCTAAGATCCTTTTGTATTTTGATCTAGCCGAGTGTTGTTATTTAATTCAACCACAATTTCTTATTTGTATTCTGGCTAAGATCTTTTGTCTATTGATATAGTCGAGTATTGTTAGTTTATTCAGCCGCATTTGGCCATTTTGTAATCCACAGAGATATCATAATACAAACTTTGTAGTCCTTTGTCACGCTTATTATTTGTATGATCATTTATATGTTGTAAACCTTTGATCCTACACACACATTAGCAGCATTTCCTAGACTAGCCAATTCATGAACATTACATTGGTATTAGAGCTTTAGTCCTGCTAGCCTGTGACTAAAGACAATGAGTGCAGCAGAATACCTAGAGGGCTGTGAACATGTAGGTGACGAATATGTCACTTACAACAGGGATCAAAAAAGAAGGCATAGGCTTGATTTTCCCCTTCTTCCTACTAGCTCAGAGGAAGAGGAAGAGGCACACAGAGAAGCAGAGAGAAGGTCAGAGTGTGAGGCTGAGAGGATGCTAGGAGACATATATGAGCGACCAGAGGGAAGTGGAAAGGCTCCCGTAGATCCAGAGGCAACTTTCATGTAGGTTATCAAAGATATGTTAGCTAGTCAACAGGCCATGTCTCAGTCCTTGGCACAGGTGGTTGATAGATTGGCTAGAGTGGGCACCCTAGATACACAAGTCCCGCATGCAGCACAGGGGAACTCAGGAGCAGGAAATAGACCCTAGTCACCCTCTCGCAAATACACCTCTATGAGTAGGATTCCTAGACCCTTATTTCCCAGTTTCCATAGGGAACCCCCGGTAGCAACACCGCCACTGATAGCACAAAGGCCACCCACTCATGCCAAGGACATTGCAGAGTATAGGAGGGAGTATGCAGCATTGGGTCATGACTTCCATCAGAACATGGACTTATTCAATTATTGTGGACTCAGACTCAGGAACCACCCCAGAGAGCCGCAGAGGAGAGGACCACAACAACAGCAGGGGCATAACCTCGATTTCATCCGAAAAGTTGGGAAACTCACCATCCCTTCTTTCTACAGATCATCCAAATACACCGCCATAGCTTGGGTACAGAAGCTAGACACGTATTACAAGCTCAACCAGATGACCGAGACAGAGGCCATCAGTTTCACAACCTTACACTGGGAGGGTGAGGCACACGAGTGGTGGTATCATGGACTGGTGACATTGGGTCATAGTCACATCACCTCTTATAGGTAGTTTACAGATAGGCTCATTGACAGGTTTGACAGGAAGGGTCCCGAGATACACTTCATGGATCTAGCCCAGTTGAGACAAACTAGCATAGTAGAGGCGTTCATCACAGAGTTTCAACGGGTAGCCATGGCAGTGACAGATATATCATAGCCCACGCTGATCATGTTATTCACAGAAGGACTCACAGAGCCTTTGAGAGGATGGGTGAAGGCATACATGCCTCCCACTTTGCAAGATGTCAGCCTTCGCACTCGAGATCTGGCAGACTCAGTGCCAAAGACTAAAAATTTCTCCAAACCATTTGTGCCCTAGAGGGATCGATATAGGAAGCCATTCTATAGAGAATGGAAGGGCAAGGAGAATTTGGATGATGAGACTAGGTGAGAGCTTATGAGGAAGAAGCTTTGCTTCAACTGCAGAGATCCTTGGGTCCTAGGCCACAGGTGCATGGGCAAGGGAGAGATTCATTATATTGAGGTAGCAGCAAACAACGTGGAAAGTGAGGAGGAGGAACATAACAGTGGATCCACTAGTTCAGAGGAGGAGTCGGCACCAGTAGAGGAGAAGCCTCCCCGTAGACCACCGAAACTAGCAGGAGCCCATCCTCCAGTAGTCCTACAACCGCCAGAGCAGGCTAACAGGAGGAAACCAGCAAAGGGAGGAGTCATAGCGACCCTTTCTGGTGTTCCCAGGTATGATACCCTCCGTATCAGAGAGATTATTCAGGGGCAACAGGAAATCACCTTGATAAATGGTGGGGCCACCCACAACTCCATCGACGCTTCACTAGTGTTGAGACAAGCACTTCAGATAGAGGAGTTTGAGGGGTTTGATGTTGCGGTAGCAGATGGCCACACAGTGGAGTGTCTAGACAGAGTTCCAAACTTAGAGATGAAGTTAGGCAACTACACAGTGAGAGACACATTTTATGTGGTTGAACTATCAGACACAGATGTAGTGTTAGGAGTTTAGTGGATGATTACCTTGGGAAAAATCACTACTAGCTACCAAACCTTGGAAATGGTCAGAGATCAAGATGGGAAGAAGGTTGTTCTAAGAGGTATGTCGACAGGAGCACCCAAGACAGTTTTAGCCAAGAGGATGGAGAGGATATTCAGACATGGGGAGGTAGCATATGCCGCAAAATAATTGATCACTACTCATAAGGATTCAGAAGGTTGACAACAATACCATACAAAGATCAAGAATTTATTGGGACGACATCAGCAGGTCTTTGAGGCAATTCCACCAGGGAGACCACCTGATAGGCGGTTTGAGCACACCATTGAGTTGGAGGAGGGGGGAAAACCTATTATCACCCCCCCTATTATCATCCTAGGAGGTTCAAGGATGAGATAGATAAGGCAATCAATGAATTGCTAGCGATGGGACACATCAGACCGAGAAGCAACCCATTTGCTTCTTCAGTTGTCTTAGTTTTGGAGAAGGATGGCACCATGAGGATGTGCATTGATTACCGAGCCTTGAACAAGAAAACCATCAAGAATCGATACCCTATCCCACACATTGACGAGTTGATGGATGAACTGCATGGGGCATTTTTCTTCTCAAAAATTGATCTACGCTCTGGATATCATCAAATTGACATCAGAGAGCAGGACATAAAGAAGACGACATTTCAATGTCATTTTGGAAACTTCGAGTTCCTGGTTATGCCATTTGGGCTAACCAATGCACCCGCTACATTCCAGTCTTGCATGAACCATATATTCAGGGATCAGTTAAGGAAATCAGTCTTGGTTTTCTTCGACGACATCTTGATCTATAGCTGGTCATGGCAAGAGCATATGAGGCACTTGGATGAGGTATTGCGCATCCTGGAGGCACAGTCATTATATTCCAAAGAGTCCAAGTGCAAGTTTGGTATGAAAAAATTGATTTACTTAGGCCACATCATCAATGCACAGGGGGCACAGGTGCACCAAGAGAAGATTAGGTCCATTCCAGATTGGTCGACGCCCAAGAACGTGACATAATTGAGGAGCTTCTTTGGGCCGTGCAACTATTACAGGTGGTTCGTCTGGGGTTTTTCTTAGTTTGGAGCACCGCTGACAGATATTACCAATCATGGGGCCTTCATATGGACTGAGAAATCACAGGAATCCTTTGATCACATGAAGGAATTCATTGGCACTTGTCCAGTGTTGGCACTACCAGACTTCACCTTGCCATTTGTACTAGAGTGTGACGCATCTGACGAAGGGATCGGTGCAATTTTGATGCAGGGAGGACACCCCATTGTATTCGAGAGCTAAAAGATTAGTCAACCAGAGAGGTTGTACTCCATTTATGACAAGGAAATGTTGGCAATCATGCATGCCTTGACCAAGTTCAGACAATATTTGGTGGGAAGAAAATTCGTGGTCAAGACCGATCACAATAGTTTGAAGTATTTCCTTGAGCAGAAGGACCTCAGTGAGCGACAACAGAAATGGGTGAGGAGGGTACAAGCACTCGACTTTGACATATATTATGTCAAGTTGAAGAAGAAAATTGTGGCCAATGCACTATCGAGGAGACCTGCGGCATGTTCTTTGACGGATATTTCAGCAGATTGGAAATCCCACTTGTTAGTGGAATATTCCAAGAACAAATTTGCTTGTGAAGTGATGGATGGGAAGATATAGGATGACCGGTATAGGGTCATTGACGATGTCATATTTTACAAGGATAGAGTCTACTTGGTGCCAGATTTAGGGCTTAAGAAGAAGATCCTCACTGCAATTCATGATTCACCTCTAGCAGGCCATCAGGGGTTTTTCAAAACCTACAGACAGATCAGAGAGAGGTTCTTATGGAAGGGACTCAAACAAGACATTATGAGACACGTCAGTGAGTGTGTGACTTGCCAATAGAACAAGTCAGAGCATGATCTTCCAGCAGGGCTACTTCAGCCACTCCCCATTCCAGAGAAGAAATGGTAGAGTATATCTATGGACTTCATCACGGGTCTACTCAAGGTCCAGGACAAGGACTATATCTATGTAGTGGTCGACAAATTGACCAAGTTTGTTCAATTATATGCCATACCGACAAAGTACAAGACAATTTAGGTAGCCGATCTTTTCTTCAGGGAGGTCTTTAGACTTCATGGGTTGCCGAAGAACATCGTCAGTGACAGGGACAGTCAGTTCAAAGGGAAATTTTGGAGAGAGTTGTTTCAGTTGGTGGGGACAAAGTTGACACCTAGCACCAACTATCACCCTCAGACCGATGGGAAGACCTAGATTTTCAACAAGTGGGTTGAAGGGTATTTGAGGAACTATGTAAGAGGACAACGGAGAGCGTGGGTAAAGTGGTTACATTTAGGAGAACATTGCTACAACACCACCTTCCACATGTCCATTGGTATGACACCCTTTTGAGCATTGTACGGATATGATGCTCCCACTTTGGTAGACTTGGTCTTCGAGGAGAGTAGAGCTCCCAAGGCCAAGGATTGGATCATAGAGAGTCAGGATATTCTCAAGTTGTTGAAAGAGAACCTGCAGATGACGCAAAACCGACAAAAGATAAGTGTGGACAGGCACAGGATAGAGTGCAACTTTGAGGTTGGATATTTGGTTTTCTTGAGACTCCAACCCTACAGACAGTCATCTCTGAAGAAGAGTGGGGTCGAGAAGCTCAAACCTGGATTTTATGGTCCTTACAGGATCATGTGTCGAGTAGGTAAGGTTTCTTACGAGCCAGAGCTTCTAGAGGGGAGAAAGATTCATAACGTGTTCCACGTGCCTTGCCTCAAAAAGGCAGTGGGATAATTCATTAGTACATCACAGGAGCTTCCCCTGTTGGATGAGGAGGGACAATTGGAGTTAGTTTCGGAGGATATTTTAGAGTTCCAGGAATGAAAATTGAGGAGCAGGGTCATCAGAGAGTGTTTGATCAGATGGAGAGGGCTTCTAGTAGAGGACACTACTTGGGAGAGCGAGAAGGTGTTGTAGCACCCTGGACTGGTATTGCTTGAGGACAAGCAATTTTGGGAAGGGAGGACTATAATGTCCCTTTCCAAATAGGAGCTCCAGAGAGGTGGCTTAATAGTCTAAACTGCCCCGTTAGACTATAGCCAGGGCCAAAGAGGGGTAAACAGGGTTACTAGAGGTCACTACAGTCATAGGTGTTATATTCGAAAAGTGACATTGAGCTAAAAAGGGTTAAAAGCACTTTTAAGTCATTATGAGCTAAAAGTAGAAGTCAACAGTGAATTAGGGTTTCAACATGATTTAGGGTTTTGGAAAGCTATAAAGGAAGGGTCAACGACCTAATTCATCATTATGCAGATTATGACTTATCATTGAGGAGAAGAGGTGCATCTCAGGAGAGATAGTTCAGTGTATTCCAGGAGGAAGACACCAGTTGGTTGATTTTGGTGTTGAAAGACACACCCTAGTCACCAGGAAGATCATACAGGTATTCCATCATTCTTCATTGATTCCGCAGTGCTCCCATATTCCGGGTATTATCTTGTATTTGCTTATTTGTATTTCGTCTAAGATCCTTTTGTCTTTTGATCTAGCCGAGTGTTGTTATTTAATTCAACTGCAGTTGATTATTTGTATTCTGGCTAAGATTCTTTGTCTATTGATCTAGTCGAGTATTGTTAGTTTATTCATCCGCATTCGACCATTTTGTAATCCACAGAGATATCATAATACAAACTTTGCAGTCCTTTGTCACGTTTATTATTTGTATGATCATTTATATGTTGTAAACCTTTGATTCTACACACACATTAGCAACATTTCCTAGACTAGCCAAGTCAGGAACATTACAGAGAGTCTGTGAGTAGTGGGCATAAGAAGGTTTCTAGGGAGAACCCATCGGATCGCTCAATGTAGTTTTCCTGTAACCTCAATCTAGTCTAGTATTCCCTTACCTTGGGTGGAGCTTAGTCCCAACTCGGGGGTGACCCACTGTTGAGCGTGATGAGAAGTGAGGTCTAAGACTGGGAGGTTCGTGGAAGGTCTGCACGTAGTTGGTGGAGTTACTACAGTTCCAAAGCTAAGTATATGCATGTGTTTAATTTCAATTAAAATGCATGTCTGTGATGCTTGCAATATTATCATGTATTCTCCCCAATCCTTGATGTAACCTTGAATTATTGAACATTTCTATGTTACACAATGAATAAAATTTCAATAATGAGAGGATGGGAACCCTAGCCGCACGCACAGGCAGCCTCGGCCCTCGGCGGCCAGGCTTAGCTTGACCGGCACCTCGAATTCCTGCCCCAGAACTTTGTTTGGCTGCCCTCGCTGCCAGCACGGATCTGGCTCAAGGGCGGTGTTTGAAGGTCTGAAGGTCGCGACCCCCTATTCGACGCCCTGTGCATACAAAGCCGCGAATCAGAGCGTGGAATCGGTGTTTCAGCGCGTGGACTCGGTGTTTCAGCGCGTGGTCTAACAGCAGCCGCGAAGCCGAGTAACAACGGATCGGTGTTTCAGAGCGTGGACTCGGTGTTTCAGCGCGTGGTCTAACAGCAGCCGGTCAGGGGATACGCGTTTTACATGCGGGTGGTCTTCTTGTTGCTGGAGGTCGGCTACGATGGCCCCAGATCCGATTGCCGAGAGGGGCAAAGACCCTTTGGAAGCATTCAAAGCATTATTCCGCTCGGCAGGAACCAAATCCAAGCCCTCTTTCTCGTCTAAGTTTGTTAAGAAGATGGAGGAGATCCCTTCTCTGGAACTATCTCCAGAGCAACCTTGCTCTCTTGCCCTCCTTCTAGCAGAAAAGTCCCTCATCGGAAAGTTTACGAGGTTATGGCCTAGCCCCAAAACGGTGGAGGCATGGATGGATGATCGTTGGAAATCGTTGATAAAGGGAACAACTTCTCTGTTCGCAGTAGGCAGGGGTTTTTTTGTCTTCAGTTTCTTGACCAAAGAGGACTGTGACCTAGTTTTCAGATCTGGACCCTATTTCATGGGGTCGAGAGGACTGTTCTTAGCCCCCTGGACTATTGACTTCAACCCTGACGTCGAGATCACCGCAGCTCCAGTTTGGGTTAGGCTGCCTCACCTTCCCTTGCATCTCTGGGGGAAAAGGTCTCTGGAGGACATTGGGAATAAGCTTGGGCGTTTCCTGGACAACGCGGAGCCGAAAGGGGACCAGTTTACCTGCGCCCGCATTTGTGTTGAGGTTAACCTCGAGAAAGGTCTTCTAGAAGCCATTAAGCTCTCCCAGGGGGAATGGTGCCATATCCAAGAGCTGGACTACGAGCAGATTTTTTTAAGTGCCTCTGATGCCATGCTTACGGTCACTTCGCAAGGAACTGCCCCAAAGCCTCTGAGGAATCGGGACCAGTCAAAGCAGATGATTTTCAGCCCGTATCTAACCGACGAAGGCAGTCAAAGCGAAAGGATCCAAAATCCCAGGCCCCAAAGGCCACTTATTCAGCAGAGGCAACTCTAGAAAATACAAACAGTTTTGATGCGCTAAAGGAAGATGAAGCCCCAGAACCAGAAGCAACAACACTCAAGGAAGATCCTCCAGCAAACGAAAACCTTCCAGAATCCACCCCCCCAGTTTCAGTAGCAGCGAGAGAAGTTCGGACTTCAGATCCGGAACCCCCTGCCCATGTAGGCCTGGTTGTTACAGTCCCCTCTAGCGGCTCTGGGGGAACTTCGGAACCTGAAGACAATTCAGCGCCGTCCCCTCCCCTAACCTGAGGGCGAAGGACCAACAAAGCGCGCAGAGAAAAGGAGGCAGCCTCCAACATTTCTTTAGGTTCTCAGAAAAAGTTGGACCCCTACATTAAGGGGAAAACTTCAGCCCCCTTGGTTTAATGCTTTTCTTTTGTCTTTAGCTATGCTCACAGTTTGTGAGAATTTACTCATGTACGCAATCTTTGTCATATCATCGAATTAGCTCAAGGAGCAGAGGGGATTGGTCTCCCAAGACATTCACAAGAAGGTTGGCAGCACTGTTAGAGGTCACCAATCTTCTTCAGATTTGTAACTTTTTGATTCTGGCTGGCCAGAATGCCGATTAATGCAACATAACCGTTTTCGTCAAAAAAAAAAATATTATCATGTATTCCATTGCAATGATATTTACTGTTGATTCCATTAATTATGTATGTTAGTAGTAATTATATGTTTACTCTATTAAAAGTCATTTAACTTCATTTAAATGCATACTATATAAGTGTTATTCCGTGTAGTAGCGTGTCCCGACAGTGGGGTTGGTGGTCGGTGACGCTACACCAACATTCGATTCAAACTCAAAATGTATAGATGGACGATTAGTCACAAATATTAAAAGAACCAAAATATAATGAACCATGTAAAAGAAAAACTCAACGTGAAAAGATACATGTAGAAAAGTCTAAAGCTAATTCAATACAAGTAAGTTTTCATGTCCAAAAATTATATGAGAAACTATAATTACATTGCACAGTCTACAGAAGGACTAAAGCCAAAAAGTAAATTGTATCCCATATAGTTTCAAAATGATAAGTCCATCATAAGGTCCAAAAGGAATTTCCTTGTCTCTGAGAAAGCACCAGTATTTAAGCTAAGTTCAAGATATGTTTCTCTATCTTCTAAGATAGAGACAGATCTATCTTTAATAAATTTTATACTAAAAATAACCAAAAATAGGTTTGATGTAACAACCATTTAGAATACTTACATAATCAAGATATTCTTGAAACTGTTTTAAAGAGAAACTTGCAAATCTGGAGCATCTCGAACGATTTACTTGTCCCATCAATCTTTGCCAATCGATCCCCTTCACAACTAAGAAGAAAAATGAAATTTTAATTTAGAAAAAAAATATCTAATAAACTAATTAAAGACAAGCTACATAATCTACAATTATGTAGCATGTCTAAAAAAAATGATAAAATCAAACATAACCAAAACAAAAAAATTACTAATCAGAAAATTGACTTTGAATTACCAGAAATCAAGCATTTGAAATCGAAAATCCTTGCAAATCAGAGTCGATGATAATATTAACCTCGGTAGATTTTTTAAACAATGATATTCTGATACTTTTTTATCTTTTATTTTCGTGAGAAGAATTTAATTCTTTTTACTCATTAATTTATGTTTCTCCCTCTTCAGATCACTATTATGTCTTTGTACTTGGTTCGAACACATCTGGAGACATAGAACAACTGAATGATATCTCTCAACCCAGAACTGGCAGCCACCATAACTTCCAAGATCTAAATTTCTTTTACAATCATGGTGATCATTGTCAGGTGATTTTATTTAACGGAAATGTCTCTGATAATCGTTCTCTAGTTCATGGATCTTATGGCCTAGATAAGAGACTACAAATGCATATTTTTTCCAGCAATCTAAATATCTACCCAAGTTACCCTTTTCTTCTATGTGCAAATGGTTGATAGATGAGGGTCTCATTTTGATGAATGTATCCATTAAACTGAGGCCAAATACCTGATAACTGGTCGAAACCTGTGAGAAAAAGGTGGGGGATTTTACACAAAAATGGACTGAACCTTTACCTCAACCACCACATAATTTCTGAGAATTTTCTCTTTATAAAGTGGGGAATATATCTGAAATATCTTTGTTTTTGAATAAACGACCCGCATGGACAGTAAATGACCCCATTATGGAGATGGGATTTTAATGGCTTTGTCAAATTCATAATCGTTTACTCAGAATTCATCCCGCAAAATCATGTCTCTGTTATACAATTATGGGTTTGTAAAACCTCAAGGCCATTTGGTTTCGATCTTACTATAGTGGCAATGAGCTTCATAACTAGGTTAACAATTAGGGAAAAATAAATAAGGACAAGAGTAACTTGACCTCTGAGAACATACATGACTCATGACACAACAAAGTCATTATAATCAAACAAGGGTAGATAAGAATACCTCATTTCAGTAGCCGGAACTTAGAAGTTTAAGGAATAGAGTATGATGTGAACCAAACTGCCACTTAAATCGCTGATGAAATTCAAGGTTTCTTACATGTTGAAGGACAGAGGAGTGTGAAAACAAATGACCCATGTTTGCTTCAAGGATTGACACGAACCACAAAATTATGGTTGTGGGTGAAGAGATGATTAGGGTAATCATATCTCAGTTCATGGGAAAGGATAAAAAAAAGGTGAAATTGTTTTTTTTTAGAACAGAGTATCCTCCTTTCATTATGCTTGAGCAAGGCTTCTATGAATTGCTCATTGTGATTTGACAATGGTTGTAATGATATAGACTTTGCATGTAATATAAACATAACATTCATATAGTTTAAAAGTTCCTTTTGAATGAAGATTGAGTTTAGGGAGATTGTAAGTTTTACCACGAATTATGGACCTTATTTAAATTCAATCATGAATAAGAGATAATGATCATGAGAGGCTAAGAAGATTCCATTAAATTGAAATGACAATATAAAAAAAAATCCATCAAAGTAGACCTAAGGATAATCCTTAATTTCATGCTTAACAATCATGAAATTAAATAAAAGATCATAGCACATTTCAAATAAAAAGCAAGGACCAATCATTTATACAAAGCCAATCAAAAACATATTTACAGCAAGAACTACCAATCTAACGAAAAAAACTTGCTAGGGAGTGAGTAAAAGATGATAGTATGTTTTGAATAGAGATACAAAACAAGGTGCAAGTTGGGCAACCAACAAGTTTCTAGGTTACATGGATTACCTAAGACAATAGTTTCAGATAGAGATCCAAAGTTTACTTCAAATTTTTGGAAAGGTTTGTTCAAAGGCTTTGGAACAAATTTGAATCTCAGTACAGCCTATCATCCAGAGTCAGATAGAAAAAACAGAAAGGACTAATAGGATAGTTGAGGACATGCTTAGAATGTATGTGATGGATTAACCATGAAAGTGGGAAGATTATATTCATTTAATTGAATTTGCATACAATAATGGGTATCAGGCCTCATTGAAAATGAGTCCATTTGAAGCCTTGTATGGTGGAAAATGTAACACTCTAGTGAGTTGGTATAATACAGTAGACAGAGCAATTGTTGGGCCAGATTTGCTGAAAGAAATGGAAGCACAGATGGAAACTATAAAGCAGAATTTAAAGGCTGCCCAGGATAGGTAGAAAAGTTATGTAGATAAGAACAAATTTTTTAGAGATTTTAAAGTGGGAGAACATGTGCTCTTAAAAGTAAAGGCAAAGAGAAGTTCAATAAGATTAGGAAGTTGCCCAAAGTTGGCAGCAAAATATTGTGGACCTTTTGAAATATTAGAAAAGATAGGGCCAATTGCATACATGCTAGCATTTCCTGCATCCATAAGAGTGCATAATGTATTTCATGTATCCTTATTAAAGAAGTATGTACCTGATCCTAACCACATAATTGATTGGAATGTGATCCAGGTGGAACACGAAGGGGATTTTCGGGTGGTACCAGTACGCATCCTAGACCGGAAAGTTAAGGTGATCAGAAACAAAGCCACATGGATGGTAAAGGTTCAATGGACATGCTATTGTCCTGAAGATGCTACATAGGATCATGAGGAAAACATGCGGGAAGAGTACCCGCAGAATTTTGACAATTTTGAATAAAACAAAATGCAAGACTCCATTTTGAGTAGCTAGAGTTATGGAACCACATCTTAGAGTCCTAGCCAACTATGTTGGGGGACCTCGATAAAAAAATGGTACATTCCTTGGGCTAGCCTTGATAAATGGATGGTACATCCCTTGGTTGAACCCTGATAAACGAATGGTGCATTCCTTGGGTCATCGAGTTGAGAGGGACATGATAATGATGATTGGAGTTGTTGATGGAGTTGTTAAATTGCAGAATTTTTTTTCTAAGTGTTGTGATGTAATTTGCATATATACATGTATATCAGTATAGAGTGCACCGAGGAAGGCGCACAATTGTAGGGGAGGGGGACTGTAACATCCCCATTATAATCCCCAATTTAAATAATGATTATGTGGATACAATATGTGGCTACGACCAAGCGATATAATATGTGAATTGTATTTCAATGTTTTAATAATAAAAATGTGATACCAACTATTAAGGAAGCATGGACAAGAGATGGGGTTTGAATTAATCCACTAGAGGGGGAAGTGTCTAGGATAATGGCCAAGAGGGCTCAAAGAGGGGGATTACCCATGTATGTCAATTTAACCCATTTTCCTAAACTTGGAAATTGTATATGAACCTTCCGATGTATGATTGAGTGTTCCCAAAGCCAATCATTGAATACATGTAAGAGGGTGGGTACGAGTGGTCACATTTTTATGAATGAGTATTTCCAAAGCCAATAATTGAATGCATGTAAGAGGGTGGGTGTGAGTGGTCACATCCCAGAGTTATTGGGCACATGGGGGTTGAGTAAAATCAACTTGGGGAAGAGTGTGAGTCAAGAAAGGAAAGCCACAAGAGATGAATTTGTATGGGTTGGGACAACAGTCGGAGAGGGGAAGAAAGAGAGCTTGGATCTAGTGCAGCCATGGAGGGAAAATTCTGGAGCATAACTAGAGTGAATTGGAGATGGAGAACTGAAGAACCCGGTTGTCAATAAAGAAGAGTGAACTCCTATGTGAGTTGCACTAAAACAACAAATGTTTGTTGTTGGTTTGCTAATAGTTTTCCCAACATCAACTTCCCTTGAGTTCCCAGCTGTGAGATTCCTAGTTACTTGTGCCAGAGAGACCCTGATAAACGAATGACACATTCCTTGGGATATCCCTGATAAATGGATGGTACATCCCTTGGGTTAACCCTGATAAACAGATGGTACATCCCTTGTGTTACCTTGATAAATTGATGCTACATCCATTAGGTGATCCCTGATAAATGAATGGTGCATTCCTTGGGTTGGGCAGGTCAAGAGGAAGAGAGTTGGTGGAAAGATCGAGATAGTTGTAGGAGAATATCAATTGGGTTATGAACTTTATGAGTTGGGAGTGGACTATGAGATACCACCCTTTTTTTTGGATTACTAGCCTCAACTCGGGGGTGACTGGTTGTTGATATTTGAAATAGTTAGTCTATGGTTGGGTGGAACGTTTGTCCCAATCAACTGGTTGCATGATTCTTGTTTAAATATACGTGTTTCATCTTGTACTGAGTTATTTACATGTGTTATTGTTGTGCATGAACTCTATGTGAATGAGAATGACTTATATGCTATTGTAATGAATGATTTAGTTGTATTTCATGTTAATTATTAGCATGCTTTAGATGCATATGTTTTATGGTTACATATTGTAGATAAATATGTTATAGATTATAGTTGTAAACTACAAGAAATTGGCTAACAGTAAAGGAATTACTTTATTTTAGTAGAAGTTTCATTTTTACATGTATTCCACACGTAATGTTGCCTAGCTGGAGGCTAGGTACATTACAAAAGTGGTACCAGAGTTGATAATGAGAGAATTTTGCATGGTGTGGCCTAGCCATGGTGGTTGGGTATGTTACACTTCCATAGATAGAATCACCCAGTGGTGTCTATGTAGGGTGTGTGCTAAGGAAACACCATCAAGAGTCCTCTCCTTAGGACAAAGTGAGGTGAGCTTCTCAATCTCCTAAGTTGGTTCATAGTAACATTTGTGAACTTATGGCCACTCATTCTCTTAAGAGAGATAAGTACTTGCTCATCTTCACTGATGATTTTTTCTGCTTCCTTGAGATATACACCATTCAATCCATGGATGATTTTTTTTGAGAAATCGAAAGAATGCAAATCATTATTGGAAAATCAAAGCTAGAAAGATACTAAGTGTATTAGGACTAATGGTGAAAGAGAATATACCAAAAATGATTTCAAAACATTTCTCATTTCTCTAGATTTATGTTCCTCTTATGTGATATCTCTTCAACTATAGTGATGTCCTATTGCTAGTTAATTCTAACTTTACTACATAATTAAAATCCTTGTTGATTCTATTTGATTCTTTTTATATGATGAAGAGTGGTTAAATTTTTAACTTTTATAGTTTTTGTTATTATTATTTTTTTCCAATTTCAACAACTTTTCTTCCTATTTTAAATTCATCAAAACAAAAATTGAAAAAATATTTGAATAATTTAATGAAACACAGAAGGGAAGGGTCCACACTATACTATATTATAACATGAATTTACTTTTATTCTAATGAAAGTATATATTGATTAACGTCTTCTAACAACCTTCTCAATTGAAATAGCTATTGAAGTTGATGCAAATTTTACATCTTCACTAGAAAGAGTTATTATTAGGTGTTACTTCTTCACCCATAAAATTATACCTCCATTCCATTCAATATGAAATAACTATTACTTTTTCAATTCACATTACATTATTAAATCAATTTAAATATAAATATAGTTTGAGTGGGTTTAATGGTTAAGAACATGTGTTTCCTCCTAAGAGGTTATAAGTTCAAATTCACAGGGGATAGGGTATGTATACTTTCGTAGATTTTACCAGTCTGGGCGGAAGGGATCCCTTGTCCCACAAACAAGAGGAGATCTCATAAACCAATTTGATGTTAATTCATAATTTAGTGTAATATAAAAGAAAACACTAATTATAAATGATAGAAGAAGATTAAATGCTTTATAAATTGGTTTTTTTATGGTTTTTTATAAATAAAATTTGTTCATATAATTATGATCAAAATTATAATTTTGGATTAATGAAAATGTTGGTTTTAATAATAAAAATATATTCAATACTCTTAAATACTCCTAATACAACCAAATTGTGGAATGTTAACATTGTTACATACAATTTTATACTTCTAACATTTGCAATTTCATTAATCCAACATAATTATATTGAAATTTAAGACAAAAATATTAATTTTCTTATAATTATTTTAAATAAAAACCAATTCATAATACATTTAAAATATCTCTTTCAATTTAACATCGAAATTTCACTTCAAATTAACCTAACACATTAAAATTTCTTAATTTTATTGTTTATATATATATTTTTTAAATGAAATTTCACTTAGATTTTAATGAAATTTCACTTAGATTTTAAATTCTTTTATATTGATTAAAACTTTAATATAAAATATAATTAATTGAAAATCTTTTAAAAAAATCTTTTTAAAAAGTAAAAACAACTTAAAAACATCTATTTTGATGATTTAGATATAATTATTATTAAATATTAATTAAAAATATTGAAATACCTTTAATGAAAAAGGTAAGGTAAGGAAGGACAACCTTTTGGGGGCCAATAACTCCCTTATACATGGTATTCAACTCGAGAAAAGTTAAAGTTAGCTTTAAGGGAGTTGTGAAGAGATAACAATATTTTTATTCATTATTTTGTAAATAATAAGATTCATTGTAATTCATTATTTGGAAGGTTTTGTGAGAAGGGATACCAATTGTCAAGCATAAAAATTGATATAATGTGATCTCATCCATCCTTTACTTTATCATTAATTGATATAATGTGATCTCATCCATCCTTTACTCTATCATTATCATGTAATTCATTATTTGGAAGGTTTTGTGAGAGGGGATACCAATTGTAAAACATAGAAATTGATATAATATGATCTCATCCTTGACTCTAGACTCTATCATCATCATTAGAGAAGTTTTATTGATGGGGAGAAGGGATGCTAAAGCTTAGTAGGGATGGAAGCCAATTTTCTTGGAATAATGAGTTTTTTCTTTATTTCCTATTTATGTTTTATTTATATTTTAGTTGTTGTTATAATGTGATGGGGTTTTCTTATGTTTTTATTCTTTGTTGTTTAACATTGCTTATATAAAAAAAATGTATATATGATTTTTGTTATAAATATATGATAAGGTAGGGAGTCTCCATATTCTGGTTATTTTGGTTTTAAAGACTCAACTTGAACTATATATGGGAAAATATACTTAGATTTTATATGTGTAAAACATTTTCCATTCTCATGAAAACTCACGGGTGGTTTATATTTATTTTATTTCATAATATAATTATGGAATGAGAATGATTGTTTGTTTAGACACTAGACTCTTTTAGACTGTATCCTAATCTTGAAATAAATTTCATGATTATGGCTTTGCACCTTTACCAAAAATCCTTGGATTGGATCTATACTATTTTTACTAATTGATAATGAAAGAACGACAATCCTTGGAGTGGATATGTATTGTTCTGATAATTAATAATGAAAGACAATCCTTGGAGGGGATCCATACTATTTTGGTTTTTGGATAATGAAAGTCAGTTACTAGGGTGGAGTCCCACGTTGATTTGAGGTAAAATAACAAAATCATTATCAAGGATGGAGTCTCACACTAATCTGATAATTGATAATACAATATTGTTATGATAAAATATAATAGAGGTAGTCATTGGCTATAGGTTAACAATTCTCTGTTTTATCTTTCAATCTTACTTTGAGGGCCAATTAAGTAGAATTATTTGTTGGTCAACTTATAAACTTGATTGAAAGGCCTCTCCTCCTAAATAAAATGCTAGACTCTTGGATTAATTTGTTTTGTGGAGGAAATTATTTATTGGACTCAATAGGTCTCTTGGTAACTATATATTGGACTCTTGAACTAATTGTGTTTCATGGCTCAAAAGATCTTTGGACGAGTACATATGATATGTAATATTTATTGTTGAAAATAAGCTTGTGTATGGACTAATACCATGTTTGAATTATTATTCCTTGATATCCATTCCTTGGTGTGTTGGGTATGATAGTCAGGATTTGGAGAGAAAGATCTCAATATAGGGGTGAACTCATTTGTTTCATGTTCTATGGTTGGGTGGAAAATTGTTCGTACAATATTGGTTCCTTCTTTAAATAGGATCTTGGTGATTTTATCTTTTTATGTTCTCTATTGTTGAATTTAGGCTATAATACTATGCATTGTAACATGATGGTTAGAGTGAGGCACCACACTACCACAAAGAGGAAGGAGACAGTGGAGTCATTGCTTGATTTTAGGGAAATTTTGAGAAACCTTAGGAGAGTAATGGAAAGGATAAGAAGGAAGATGACTAGATTAATTAGGGTTTTACTCTTAATTATTTATATATGCAATATATTAATCAGGTAGTTTGATTATAGTTCATAACAAATAGATTATAACAACAAATTCACAAAGGAAACCAAACTATCTTAAGGTTAATTTACCAATATCCTTTAATGAGCTAATCAACCTAAGTGCTGGAAATTAAAGGAGAAATGTAAATAACTCATCGGAAGAACAATGTTGAAGCCATTGAGTTGAAGATGAGAGTTGTGATAAGACTTAAGAGAGTGTTTTACCTCTTGAATGATCCTACACATGTAGATCTAGATCCTCCTACAAAACAAACGTGTCCTTGATCTCTAACATAATGCAATAAAAACACCTAGATCTACCATTTAATAAGGACTCAATAATGCAATTATTGAGTACCTCATCAAGTGGAAGAATATACTAGTAGAAGAGACAACATTGGAAGATGAGTTATTCATGCATAACTACTCAAATATTGAGAGAAACACTTGTTTGAAGGTGAGGGACATGTTAATCCCTAGATACTGAGTTATTAAATTTATGTTGTTTTATTATTGTTGTCCCTATTGGTCTGGTAGACCCTTTAATTCTAATTGTACCCTTTGTCACCTATATATATACCAAGGAAACATAGTCTTAGAGATCATCTCATTTTGTGCATTTGTTATATTGTAAAATGAGGTTTCCCCCTTGAAGAGTCTTCTCATTCATTCTTATATCTCATTCTCAAGGCATTGAGTTACTTCTCTTTCTATTTTAATTGTATTTGGGTGTTTTGTGCATAACAATATATTTGGAATTATTGGTTTTGATTGTTCTTGGGGACTCTACTGTTGCTTGCTGGAGATGGAAATTCACCCTTTGTTAATGCAATCATCAAGGAACCAATGCAATTTTGTGGTCCTATTCGATTTTTATTTGATTTCTTGGTTTGTCAACTTGTACTTGGGTTTCTGCCGTGATTTTCTATTTTGAGCTTGCATGTGCTTAATGAATGTCATTTATCCTTGATCTTACCTATTTTTTCATTTTCGCTACAATTTAAGTACAAGGTCTTGCTGAAATAACCCCTTGGACAACTATATTAGAGTTCTATGGTTTGTTGTGTGTTCTTATGTCTTGGGTTCTACTTGAATTGTCTTTTCAAACTAGAATTTGAGTTGGTGCTTGGCTCAGAAGCCACCACCATATGCTTAATTTCTCTATATCTTTCTCATTGCCCTCTGTTGCATGCCTTTGTGGTATTACACGATGTTGTGTTTCTTGTTTTGAGTTTAGTTTATTTACAAGATGTTTCTAACTATTCTTTAAATATTAACTAAAGCATCAAGCCCACACATTTATATTGCACACTTAGTCATTATTACTATGATTTGTTGGATTTGCATTATTAACAAGTTTTAAGTATGATTTTGCTAGGATTTTAGGTGGACTGTATCTTTGGTTGGTGGTGAAATGGAATGTCATTGTGGCATTAGGCCCTCATGCCCTATTTTTGTTAGGTTTCTCTATGTTTTGCAAAGGATTTGCTCAATACCCTATTTATCCACCTTTTGGCTTTGCTAGGGTGTTGGAGTAGGCAGATTGTTTATTTCCATTATTGCTCATGATTTGGTGTATTTTCATTTATGTAATGGTTTTGGAGCTCTAATTTTTTTTATGGAAGATAAGGATGCATGTGATGTTTATTCCTTTCACAACCCTTTTGCTTTCCCTTGACTTGATATCTACAAGATATTTTGATTTAATATATGTGTAGACCCATGTGCCCTCGACTTTGAAATTTATAGTTTGTTGGTCATGGGATCTTGTAGTGGAATTCGACTATCCTATTAGGCATTCTTACCTTTTTTATTTGAGCATTCATGTGGCATGAAGTGTAAGTAGTGCATGCATACCCAACATTGTTTGGAATTGCTTCCATTTCTTATTCGGTTTATGATATTGTTGAAGGGTTTTCCCTAAAGGAAATGATGTGCATATTCTATTTCGATTTGCAACCATGCAACTCTCTTTCTCATTGTTGTTGTTCATGTGGATTATATGGTCAACACCTTATGTGATTACTCTATTCAACTTTTGTAATGATATAGTTTGTGTAATTCTTGGGCTACTATTTTATATTTTATATGGTTGATGACTTATAGTTATGGACTTGTGTTCTCACTACTCAATTTTTATGGATGCTTTAGATTTGTGAGCACCCATTTTTCCCCAAACCTATTATTGTCATAATATACACTACCTTCAAATTTCATTTTCATTTCCTCTAGATGATATTTTGAATTTCAATTTGTTGATTGCAAAGTGTGAGGATCTGGTTATGATTATATGTTATTATTGAAGATGCTTTTGATGTCATTGTTCTGATGCACCTAATGGTTTATTTCGAAAGCTATTGTTCAACAACTTAGAAAATTTTTGGTTGGCATTTTGATTGTGTTGAGGCACTACATTTCATGTAGGATTATGTTTCGACTTGGTCTATAGCTTAGAGAGTGTTGTTGATTATTATTATTGATAATGTTCAGTGATGAAAATTTACTTTCTTAGCTAATGAATCCACCCTCCTAGTGTTGTCCAACTTCTTAGTTCTTTTCTTCCATTTAATAAATTTCTCAATAACTTAAAGTATTGTGAATTTGCTCGGTCATGATATGATGGTCGGTAGTCCTAATTCACTAGTTGTTTTCCATGCATGATTTGATTTAAGGATAGGCCTTGATTGGGTCAAGAGATTGATAGGATCCTTAGTTGATTGTTTTCCATTGTCAAATGAATAACAAGATGCCAAATGAATAATCACACTTCAACCAAAAGAGATCAATAATAATGACTCTTTATTCATCTCAATATAACTTATGATGGGGCAAATCCTTTTTGGCAATGTTGTGTAATGGTTACTTAACAAATGTTATCTCTTGCATATGGAATTTGTTTTCTTTGATGCAATTATTGTGTATTGTGTAATATAACCAACTTGTTGTTCCTCCAATGTTGTCATTTAGTTGTAACCATCTATAAATATATAGGGATAAATCTATTTGTCCAATCCATTTGGCCCCATCACTCTATTTGATCCCATTTATAAATGAAATGAAATTTTATATTAATGTCCACTAAAAAACAAATTAAGTCAATGGGAGTAAAACACACAAGTAATAATAGAAATTTAAAAAAAATTGAAGGCATTCCCTCCCTAAAATACAAAATAAACAAAAAATTAGTAACAAATAAAAGTGTAAACCCAAAATGGATAAACCCTAGACAATGAAGTAAAATACACCCTATAGAAGAAGATAACGACAATGAGCGATGTCATAATGGGGAGAGCAAGTAAACCACACCATGAGTACAAAATTGAAGGAAACACAATTTTTAGTCACTTGTTGAACTAGAGGGGGAGCCTATATTCCCATCAATCATTGTGAAGTCACTAATATTGAGTCTCATAATGTCATTGTGAAGTCACTAAGAATGGAATTCAGAAGAATTGCACAAAAGATCTCCTAACATCTAAGACTATTGTGTTATGTGCATGGAGATTATGTTGGGCATGGGAGGAAGCAACAACCCATGTACACACCAACCATATTTTGACCATTTTTTTATTGTCCATGCTAATATCTCTAGTATTTATGTGACACTCCCACTAGCCAAGATGTGTCAAAAGGTAATGGTGGCTTGTTGGGCATATGAAAATGTGATTTTGTTTTTTCCACACCAAGGTTTAGGTATCTCTAATAACATGCTCATGCTCGTCTTTGTGCAAGTGCTTGTAAAATGCGAGTGGGGCTAGGGGCAAGTCTTAGGCGACTTTGGTAGAATAGATGGTCCCTATTTGTGGCCTCTTAGGCAAGGGTTGACTTTTATAGCATGGTGAGATGCTTCTACCCATTGAATATCTCATGTAACATAGTTATTGCTTTCTTGTATTAACCAAAACATTTAGTGAAAATAAGTGTCGAAAGAAGGATGTGAGCAGTCTGGTATATCTAGAGAAGTAATGAAAGGCATGCCAAATGAGGGTAGCCATCTCTCTACGAAAGGAGGCTAGGTATCTCTAGTTAGGATAATGGAAGATAGTAGAGAGGGATCCCCTTGCGTGTATATAAAGACAATGAAACCTGCTTTGAATCTTATAACAACTATAGGACATTTGAAAATGAAATGTTCCTCATCCCCAACCTCTTGCAGGGATCATAGTTTGCATGTCACGTCTTCCTGAAGGATATAACGATGTATCTTGAATTGCCACTAGTGAGCACATGCCCTCAACTGACCAAGACAAATCCCAAGACCATGTGACCAATGTTATCATAGATAGTATGGCCAATTAATAAGAACATTAATAATTTGTAAGAAATGTATCACTTAAAATAATAGCTTGGGGATAAGAAGCTTAGAGGGAGAAACCCAAGTAAATTAAATAAATTGCCAACAAACATCTTTCCTAATCACCCTATTAATATCCCTTTTTAGGAGAGAAGGTAAGGAGAAGCCTCTAAAGAGTACTTAAAGTGGTGAAGGGGGGAGACGGTCAATGAGATACTCACAAACTGTAGGAATGGAGAGGCCTTAGAATACCAACATCACCTTTGCTCATAAACACTGTAGGAAACAATCTCCTCATAAGAACAAGGAACCAAGTAAGGATACCTCTGCCTTCATGAGACTGAGTCATTGATAGATTGGAGTCTATGAAGATAAGAAATAAACTTAAAGATGCTCTCAAGAAGAAGGGGTTGGCCACAAAACTCTATTTGGATAATATTTAAAGGAGCAATTTGTTTGCAATAGATCATACACTAGAGCTTAATGATTTGAACTCTCCATCATTTGCCCAATCAACAAGCCTCATGTTGGCCCCAACGTCCAAATCATAGAGAATAGTTGGTTAAAAATATACATCTTCAAGAGGATTTCTTGAGCCCCACAAAAATAGTAAACCTATCTATATAAAATGAGCTTCGTAGGTCCACATGATACATTTTCTTCTTCAATTTTGTAACCAGAAGACCCAAAATACCTACATTCCATAAACATTTTAGGCCCCCAAAATATAGAGATTAGTTCTATGATACACAAACCATCTAGACCCACCACCAAGCTTGCAATGAAAAAGATAATAAAATTATATAACATGATCCTTGTATACCCACACAATGAACATTAAAGGACCCAAAAATAAAAACTTTTTCCATGATACACAAACCATCTAAACCCACCACTATACTCGATGAAAAAAACAATAGAATTTCATAACATAACCCTTGTGTGCCTGTCTTGACAATGGAAGGAATTGCATAACATGACCCTTGTGTGCCAACACAAGAGTAAGTCTTCCAGCACCGCAAGGCCCAACGAGCCCACACTAGATAATTGCTATACACAGATAACCTTAGATATAGAGAGACTTATGCATACTAAGTACTATATTGTATCAATTAATTGATTCAGGTCCATACTAGTTTACACACATACTCACTGTTTTAACTTTTGACACGTGGGTACCCTGTCAACCACCGTTCAAGGTTGAAACTTATACACCAGAAACAATGTTGATCGCTTACTGTGTTCCAAAAAAATGGCAAAATGGCACGGAGGCACCATAATTTTAGTCTCTAGGATGTACTGTCAGCGTCTTCCATCTGTCAGATTGCGTATGACATGAGTTTGGTTTAGTTCTAAATGGCCCAATGAAGGAACGCCAAGAACACCCACCTATTAATCACCAAATGATAGAGCCCATATGTAGCCTATTTCTAGAAAATCATTTAGCTGATCTTCCTGATTGTAAGTTACAACAGAATAGATCCAGTTTCGGCATCTTTCATGGTGATCTGTACATTCTAAATGTGAGGCCAAGTCTTTTTGTTCGGATTGCAACTCTAAGTATGAAGACAATACACCAAAACCCATTACGTGTGATCAAAGGCTAAAGCTTCCACTTCTCTTGGTAGCGGTTGATCTTCCTTCGAGAAGTAAGATGGTATACGTAAGGTAACATGTCATCCCTCGACTTGTTATTGTTCAGAGATCCATGCAGGTAACATCCAAATATAATTATTATATTAAGCTGATGCATCAAGAATTAAGGTTGTTGCATCAAGTATTCTTTCAGCTGCATGCCTGAATTTCTGAGTTTCTAATGCATATTGCAGCAGAGATTCTGCTCCTAATGTCTTCCTGTCTGGTACCGATTCCTACTGGTTCTCTATAAATGAAGCCATCTTAAGGCTGAGAGTTTAGGTTTGAGTTTTTTCTTTGATGTTGAATTTCTTTTGTCAGAGCTAATATCAAGATGTCCTTATTTCCTCTCATGACTCTGCATAGCTGGTTTTGAAGTTGGGTTCTTTGTTTAACTGATGGTTTGTCATGGACTTTTACAGCCAACAAGATGATGACTGGTTCAAACCCAAAGAGTGCAATTTTTCCTTTTAAGGTATGTTCAATACAGGAATTTTTATAGTTTAAATTGATGGCTTATATGAACATCATCTTTATGTCAGACATGAGACCAGTAACTTAGCCATTGTGGTAATAAAGTATTTGTTGAGGATTTTAGATAAGCTTGGCATAGGAGGACAACAACAGATAGCTCATTTATTGTTTCTAAACAGCATACTGAAACGGAATTAACGCATACAGATTCACAATGGGGTGCAAGGGTTGATGTTGAGCACACAATTACTGAGAACAGTGACTAATTGCGCAGCGAAAAATGCTATGGGCGATGTTTAGTGGATGATTCTTTCATGGTCCCAACCAGATCTACAGTGCATGAGCATGTCAATAGAGAATTGATGACTGACATAAATATGGACTCTGAGCTTACACCAATTGATAAGGGCGAACATCCTTCCTATAATGTCGCAGAAAACAAATCTGAAACTTCTATTCTCTGGAAACCTACTAAGTTGTTTATGATTCCAGAGATAATTTCTGAAAAAGACTCCCTATGTCTAGCATGTAATCCTGTGAGAGATAATGATCCCCAAGTTTTGGTTAACGGTGCTGATAAAATGTATCTTGATGAAGACTGTAATGATCAGGTGAATGAGCAAGGGTCCCTTCTAAGGAAACAAAATGAAAAAATTGTCAAGAAACTACCAGGAATGAAAATGGGATGCAAGGATGGGCAGTTGAAAGCAACAGAAGAAGTCCCAGCAAAGAAAAAAACTGAAATGGCTGCGAGGAGCGGAAAATCAACAAAGTCGACTCCATTGGCCGAACCACAGTTACAGGCCCAACAATTACGTTCCTTTGAAGCAGGTTTACAAAAGACCAAGAAGGAGAAGGTATTCATATTTTATTTTTAATTTTTCCCACTTTTAATAAGTTTTTCTTTATAAAATATGGAAGGAGCTGATATGTTCTAGCTGCATTTGCTGGCTTATGTGCTAAAATATATTTCTCCTCGGTAACATATATATTGTTAACATGATTTTTTGGTGGAGAGCTTCTATTCAGGAAGAGGAGAACAGGAAACGGATTGAAGATCTGAAGACACAGAGACAACGAATTGCAGGAAAGACAGCTTCAAGTGTAAATAAACTGGCAACTAACTCCCACTTGTCAAGGCAGCAACAACTGAAGCCTACACCAACAAGTGAATTATCTTTAAGTTTTCAGAAAAGTCGAACTAGTCCTGGCCTAAGTCGTGCACATTCTCATCCTGGGCTAGTCAAAAAAGACTCTAATGAAGCAATCAATAGATTGAATTCAGATAAACAGATATCAAACCATTTGAGGGATACTGTGAGTCAACCCATTTCTGCTCAGTCGGGACTCAAAAGAGAAGATGCCAGTGCCTCAAGACAGACAAGGTTAGTTTCTCCAGCTAAACATACTGCAGTCAATGTTAAGAAGAGCAGTAAACAAATTACTTCTAGCAAGACAGAAATCGGTGGTAATGTAAAAGATAATGGTAAATCATCCATTTCTTCCAAGAGTGTTACAAAGGTCTTCAACAAAAAGGAGATGGATTCAAATGGGTCAAACATTTTAAACAAAGAAAATGGCAGTATCTCTAATGTTAAGAAGAACAGCAACCAAACTCTAGTTTTGCAGATGGGGAAACAGGGTGATAGATTAAAAGCCAATGCCATGGTTTCACAGTCAACTGCAAATGACTTGGATAACTTGAATTCGAAGAAAAACCAGTCACTTGTTACAAAGAAGATCGCTTTACCTGTAAGCAAATTAAATGGCCGATCCTTAAAAGTGCCCTTAGATTTTAAAGGCAGCCAGAAAAATCACCCAGATAGTGCTGCCATGCAGGCCCTTTGCAATGGTGAAGAAAGTAACCTGGAAAGTAGTGCGGTAAATACTAAGTCTGAGGAACATACAGATGTATATGCTACAGAGAAGCATATTAATGATTCAAAATCAGAAAATGAGGAAACTATTCAGCCACTGAAATCAGACTATTGGAAGACAGTAGAAGATAAAGAACAGGGAGAAGGATCTAATCTGGATTATAGTTCTGGAAAGAGAGGAGAGGATTCAATCAATTCAGGAAATTTAGCTACTCGAGATTCAACCAATTCATTATCTATCTTGAAGTTGGACTGTGTTCAGCAGTCTAGAGATTATCATGCCACAACAGTGGAAGGTTTAGTAGATGAAGGATTTGAAAATGTTGAGGTCACTGAAGCTACCTCAACTCCTCTAATTGAAGTGGCTATGTCAGACTCTCCCAATTCTAGGCAGCTTGATGTACAACAAGATCGCAGGAACAGCTTTCAATCTTCATCTTTCAAGTTCCAGAGATGTGATCTTGAGGAACCTTCTGAAGCAACGGTTGTGCATACCTCATCTCTTGATGATCCAGCTTCAAACAGTTTTGAGTTCAGATCAACACCTGAAAATGATATTGCCTGTGAAGAAATATGTACTCCGAAATTAAGTAGTTTTGAGTTTGGCAATCCTCTTGCCATTGTCTCTGATTCTCCAAATGCAAGTCCACAGTTACAGAGAGTGCCAGAGCTTCCACCATCGGCCTCCCCTGCAACTGAGAATGGCAAGTTGGATTCAGCACATTCCCGTAGAAAGTGGGGCAATTCAGAAAACACTGCCAAAAGATTCAGAAGACTTCTGATGTTTGGCCGAAAATCCCGAAATTCTCGAGCTGAAAAAGATGTGGATAGCTCAAGAGAAGGACGGGTCAGCGTTTGAGAAGATTGAGCTGATACCGAGAGAAGGAAATCAAATTAACAACTAAGGTAATAACTGTGACTCTAACCTTAAATACTTTCAGAACTAAATTAGTTGGATGTCTTGTTATGCCATTTACCTGCTGTTTTTTTCTGAATTCTTGTTAAGTCTCTTTCAAAATTTAATTAATTTATATCCTGGTCAAAGCTAATCTGACATATGTGATTCCATTTTTCTACTTAGTTCAATCAAAGAAAATACAGATAAAGACAAAGCAGTCAAATGCTATAAGATTCATTAACCAGTGAACCTCATCAATCCAAACCTAGAACCAGAATTACACTCGAAAACTGTTACCAACTAGAAGAGGAAGATGTCACTTAGCTTGATCGATCCAATCTGCATATTGTTCATATAGAAACTAGAAGGTAGACAGACTGAAAAGCACATACAAAGACATAGACATGCCAAAGTATGCAATCAACAGGTATAGAATGAACTACAGACTATAAAGATGCTCTTCTTGCCAAAGTATCAAAGCAAATGTTACCAATCCAAATTAATCAAAATCCATCAGCTCTTAAGGACTATGATTCCTAAATCCTAATGGGTTAGGAAATTTCATAACAGAAACTGTGGACCACAATTCCAAGATACCGAATTCAGACTAGTCCCACCATTTTGTAATCCAACAAAATTTAGCAAGCCAAACATACATTGGCAATTTTCACAAACAGCACTTTCCACTCTCCAATCTTGCAGTGCACAGTAGTGGGGTTTTATTTGTGATGATGGTTACATGGATCTACTGATTTTGTCCCTAAAAAAGCTTTGAAAATAAAAGTAGCTCACCTTTGGTGACGAGTGAGTTGGGCTTTAGCATAGCTACTCAGTCTTTATAGTTCTATACATAGATCGCTCTAATTACTGAACATCCTGTTGCTGTTGTTGTTGTTCAGTATGACAGCTTCTCATCAACTGTCTTCGCAACTGTCTGGAACAAAGTCAGAGATGTAAAAGCATCATCATGATTATGGTTTTCTGTTATATCGGTCCTCTCCATGAATTGGAAGCCACTATGAGTTTCAAGTGTTTATTTATTATAAAGTAAATTATTCCCGTTTGTACAAGGGAAAAAGGATTGAATTAGAACCAGCGTGTGTATTGTATATATGGAGATTTGTTTTTATTTATTTGTGGTGCAACTGCTTTTTCACAAAAAAAGGTTTTACCATGATTGATTATTAGATCTGCCAGGTTGAAAATCACGTGAGATCACTCTATATTGTATTAGGCAATTTGCCACTTAGTTCCTTCTTACTGCTCTTTGTTGTATTCTGGCGTGTTTTGCCACTTTACCCCATTAGTATTGGAGACAGAATATTAAATTCTAACTATCAAACAGAAACATTTTGCCTTTATAATTGACTATTTCTTTTTTTCTTTAGGCTATTATTGCTGACAATTTGGGTTTCTCCTCCTTGAATGTACAGTCAAAAGCATTAGAGGTATCTCTCTTCCAATTATTAGCAATCAGCCCTTATATATGGGCAATTTGTTGATGTTACAAAATTAATGCACTGATCAATTAGAAAGAATATGGATCATCTACTTCAAGATTTAGCATTTCTTCAAAATGTTAGAATCTATTCTCTATTCTTGGAAATAACTTTGTTATTGCTTATTGGCTGTTGATTATTGTTGGGAGTTAATCCAACATGTTCAGATTTCTAGATTCTTCTGGATCCCTTTTCACCTCAATCCAAAGAAGTTGTATTGGAATCGTCCCATTCCTAGGTTGGCAAGTTTATGATTGCAGGGAGGGTACTTGCTGTAGTGCATGCATTTTATTCTTCTATTTGACCATGCATGCTTCCAAGTTATTAAAAAGCTTCTGCCCAACCTTGTATGGGCTGCCTCCCTTCAACATATGTCTATCCCCAAGTCAATTTGAAATTGTGTTGTAGGCTGAAAGCTGAATAAGGGATTAGTATCGCCGTTATTATGGTTGATGCGTGGTCAAAATAAAAATGTTTGGTATGGAGCGGAGATCATTTTCAAAAGTGCATGTGTAGTCTCTTCAGTTTTTCTTTGGTGGTCCTCGCTTATGACAAAGAACAATCAGTGTATGTCTTGTGATGTTAATATTGTTCTTGGTATCCTAGTCTTCCCACAGCAAAAGATAAGCATAAAAGATGAAAGATCGGTTATAACCTCTAACTATATATAGATAGATACTCATATATTAATTAGTATAAAAAAAGTACATTTTTGTTAGGCTATTTGTGAAACTTCAGATTGTTTTTCATAATAATATATTTAATCATAATATAAGTATATTTATGTAGCTAGTGTGATTTAGATAGAACAATAGGAAGATAATAAATGCTGTTTTTCTTTTTCTTTTTAACATTTTGCATGCAGAATAGAGAATGCAAAGCGTCTTGTTTCTCTTTCTCCCAGTTGTTGAGTTCCCGCATTGCCACATTTGGTGTGGAGTGCAAAGCTGAGATTCTAGTTTTTCTTTCCATGGCCAAGTTTTCTCATTCCTACATCGCTGCGTCTAATGCAAAGTGTAAAAAGTGTAGAGCCGAGTTTCTGAGTTGGTCTTCCCTTATTTGCATTTCCACTGTTTTGCATTCCACATGTGGAATGCAGAATGTAGTTTTGTTACTTTTCCTCCTCTTGTTGCTCTTTCTCTTTCTCTGCATCGCTGCATCATTTCCTTAAACTATGTGGTAGTGTCCCTATCACCCCATCCGGGGGTGTAATGTTTGAGCTCTAAACATTCACACAATTTTCCCTTAAATTACTCTGAGACATATCATCCCATAAGACCTCTAAGTCCCGGCCCTCAGAGTTCACATCCTCATTGGATAGTCTATTAGCAAGATGATTTGCTTTGTGCTTAACATGGAGAGGTATAATCATAGTTATTTGGTTGATGGTTTAAAGTAAGGACTCCCATCCTGAGGTTAACCTGCAACTAGTTGTTAGTTTATCTAATATGGTGCCATTCAACAATATCTTAAGAGCATTCATAAGGATGAATGAGTCTCCTTTTACAATCAGCCTTCCGTATCCCTTGGCTATGGAAATGTGCAATCCACTTTTGAGAGCTGCTAATTCTGCTGAATAGTTTGTGTTAGTCCCGAGGAATTTTGCATATATTCATAGAATTTTTCCTTAGTAATCTCTAAATACTCCTCCCACACTTGCTAATCTACGATTTCCCTTTGAGGCTCCATCAAAATCGAGTTTGATAAAGTCCTAAGGTGGCAAATACCAAGCTTCTAGCAATCGTGCATGAGAGGAGGAAGATGGGGTTCTTTGTCCAAAGCTTCTTAAGTCTATGTCCCAATTGACTAGAATTTTTTGCTTCTGAGGTTTACATTTTTGTTGTCTTCTAGCTAGGAAGAGGATTCGATTAATTATTTGATATGTTGATGTACATTGTATTTCCTTTCATAATTCCTCCCCAACCCTTTTTTGGTTTTTAAATATGCATCTGTTTCTTTTTCTCCATATTCCCCAAAGGAGGAATTTAGGAAACATGTTTCTTAAGTCTATGTCCCAATTGACTAGAATTTTTTGCTTTTGAGGTTTACATTTTTGTTGTCTTCTAGCTAGGAAGAGGATTCGATTAATTATTTGATATGTTGATGTATTTCCTTTCATAATTCCTCCCCAACCCTTCTTTTGTTTTTAAATATGCATCTGTTTCTTTTTCTCCATATTCCCCAAAGGAGGAATTTAGGAAACACGTTTCTTAAGTCTATGTCCCAATTGACTAGAATTTTTTGCTTCTGAGGTTTACATTTTTGTTGTCTTCTAGCTAGGAAGAGGATTCGATTAATTATTTGATATGTTGATGTATTTCCTTTC
Organism: Picea sitchensis; assembly: GCA_010110895.2. Taxonomy (NCBI): domain Eukaryota; kingdom Viridiplantae; phylum Streptophyta; class Pinopsida; order Pinales; family Pinaceae; genus Picea; species Picea sitchensis. Next base: position 524,764 of record SNQJ01S0000064.1, on the reverse strand, counting down.
ATAATTCCTCCCCATCCCTTCTTTTGTCTTTAAATATGCATATGTTTCTTTTTCTCCAAATTCCCCAAAGGAGGAATTTAGGAAACACGTGTCAAACTTGATTTAAGATTGAGCTCTCAAAGGGAGAACACATTCATAATTCTTTTATGGTTTTTGAGATGTCATTTCCTCCTGCAATCTAGATGCATTGAAGGTCATTTCTCCCCTATCTCCACTTGGTGGCACTAATTAAATAAATGCTCCAGTGATTCTTATTCCAATTTACACATTTGACATATTGATGGTCCCTCAAAACCTCTTTTTTGAATTTTGTCCCATGTTAGTATCTTCCTCCTGGATAAAAGCCAAAGGAAAGTAGATATTTTTGGCCACACCTTAGGGTTCCATATATGTTTCTAGATTTTCTGTTTTTACTAAAGAGTTATTCCCTGCTTCATGGCATAGGCTTCCTTGAATGAAAATGTCCCTTCTCCTTTATGAACCCATTTGGGGATGTCTTGCTCATTATTGAATCATATTTGTCTGCATTCCAACTCTTTTTCCAAGAGATCTAGTACCCTTTAAGAAGTGAAGGGTGGCCATTTGTCTCGAGTCTTCCACACCGTTCATCCCCTAAGGTTTGTCCTATAGTTATCCTCCTTGTATTGGTGGACTAGGTTCCAATTTGAGGAGAGGAAATGGTCCTTGACTTCTAAGAGAAAGTGATTCCCATTTAATGTGAATAGTTGCTACCATGAATCATCCCAGAAGAGTGCAGAAGTCACATTTCAAACTACCCATAAGCAATGAGCATGGACAACTTTTATGTTTCTTTGCACATTGTTCCAAATTGATGAGCTTGATCTAAGACCATCCATTTGAATGAGGCCTTGTTCTTCTACTTCCGTTGCATATTATCTCCAAATTTGACTCCATAATTCTTCATTATTATTCAACCAATGCCACCATAGTTTCCCTACTAGAACATTGCTAAGAGTTTGGAGATCCCTGACTCCCAAGTCTCTTGCATTTTTGGGCATGCAAACTTTGTCCCATGCCACAAGGGCCCATTTCCTGTCTTTGTTTGGCCTTCCCCATAGGAAAAATAATTGAAGACTTTAGATGGATTTGAGTATATTAGTAGGGGTAGCTAGCAATGATAAGAGGTACACTGGCATGGATTGCATAACAAATTTGATCAAGGTAACCTTGTTTGGAAGATTGAGGAACAAAAAGGTCCAAGAGATAAGTTTGAGGCCAAGTTTGGATAAAATATATTCCTAGGAAATGTTTCTTGAAGCATTTAAAATGAGGGGAGCTCCTAGGTATTGTTGACAATAAAAATCGCAACGAGGAATTTCACCCGCAAAGTATTGCTAAAGCCTATTATTTAAACTATGCTAATAAGATATAATACTAGTAGGTGGGATCCCCTTGTAGACTGGAGGCTCGGAGATAATCATATCACACTTTTCATGTTGTTTTTTCGATACTACTTACAAGGTCTTATATGGTTGATGATGCAGTCTTGGTTTTGTTTTTGACATAATGGTAGGTGGATAATGCATTTTATGTGATGTTCCCTTATTCCAAGCTCTAATTCTATGTTATGAGTGACATATACTACATTTGTTACTTTTGATTATATCACCATGATTATTACCTGGCTACACCTACACAAGACATAGGTTAGTAATAGCATAAAACAAAGGAAATGGAAAGAGACTTATAACAAAAAATCCCAAAAGAAAGGGACTATACTATGCTATGTTAAGAGGTTATGTGCAAATGAAATGAAAAGAAGTTAGTATTAATCCAAACTAGCAATGGTTAGTGGCTATGCGAATTGTATTTGAGTTATATTGGGTGCTTTTTGATATATGGTATGGTATGGTTTTTGGCAATGGTTAATATGGATTTTGGGTGGCGCAATTGGCAAGCAATATGTTGCAAGTTTCAATGTATGGAATTAATGGCATGGTTAATGGTATGGTTTTTGGCTGGTTGTCGTGTACTACAAAATTAAATGTGGACGAAGATGGAAGCGACGTGCAGTAAATGCACGTCACTCCATACTTCTCCCATCGGGCTGTCACCCTAGCATGGTTATTGTTTCATTTGGTTTTGCTGGCGGTTAAGCTCTGAGTTTCAAGCCTAGAAGGAACTGCTCGACCAACTTTCCCTTTTTAAAGCTATTGGTTACATGTATTGTTCTTTTCACCCATCCATGAATTTTTCTCTGTGTATGAAACGAACGATGGCTCAGTAATGTGTTGGTTTGTGTTTTCCTGAGATTGACAACTGTGTAAATGCGTGGGTCTTCTCTCTGGAACAACTGTGTGGTTATTCGTTTTTCAAATGAAAGAATTGGTTTGTTGAAGTTATGATTTTGTTAGTTGTTCTATGTGGTGAAAACTGTGATGGCTCTATGTTTTTTAAGTAGTTATGGGTATTTTGTTGGAGGGTTTCACTCTGTTTAGCCTAACTGGTCGTTTCCTCACAGTTATGGTAACCATGTTCGGTTGTATTCAGGTTGCTATGGGGTTGTTGTATATGTTTTCGAACTACCTTTTGGTCACTATGTATCTTCGAGAGCCATGGTCGTGGGTTATTCACCTGGTCGTGGGCTTATTTTTGTGGTATTGGCATCGACGAGGTTGGTTATGGGATGACCATTATGTCAAGATGTATGCTTTATGGTTGTTGGTGATACCTCGGGTCTGCATTTCCACTGACATTGTTACAAATTGATTTGGCTCTTGAGAAAGGCGTGAGGGTTATGCCTCTGTGTGTTCTTGGTATTTGTTACTGTCCAGTGAGCAATTGTTGCTCCTCTACATCGTTGCCTACCCTGCCTAGTGTTGAATTGTCACACTATTACACAAACTGAGAGTTATAAAATCATGTGGTTCCACCATGCTTGTTTCGAAGGGTCTCTGCCTATTGTTGATATGTTTGACCTCTAGTCTCTTTGTGCTTTGATGACCAAGCGAACTCTTGATTACTTTTTGTGTTCATTGTTACAGAGCTCGATTTTGATAGCCCCAACTATTCACACTCTTGTCGGGTATCTTGTTGACTGTCATAGATTGGTTGAGTGGTTATGACAGTTTCTTTGAGTATTGTCTCGTCTTTGTTTGATTGAGTTGAAGGTTGTGATTGGGGACGAGAATTGATACACAGTTAAGGGATTGTCTCTTTTTGTTATGACAGTTGCGTCGAAAACCTAGCTTGTTTTAATTGATTAGTTTGGTTGATTGGGAATTGGTGATAATGTGAAACCAGTGGTTGTCTCTTCTCATTATGCTTTCGATTGTTGTATTCTTTCAGCGTGGTGTCAATTGGTAGTTCATGGTTGATGTGTGTTTTATTAGCCCCGATCGAGATCATTGCAGGTTAGGGAAAATGATGGTTGTGACTTCGTTGTTTACTGTGTATGGATTATGGAGACATCGTGCATTGTTTTATTTAATTGCACCATCCAAAATGAAGCTCGGGTTTTGTATTATGGTTTCATTGCAAGTTTTATTGGTTAATATTGTCAAAATAATGAAATCAGGTAAGTTTTAAAAAGTTTGTTCAACTTGGGAAAAGACCTGTGTCTATGTTTGATTTGGGCAGTTGCGAATTATGGGCAATGGTTGATATTTTATAGAAATATATGTTGGACAAAGATGAAGCAATGTGGCTATGTGTTCCTTTTGATTTTGTTTAAATGAAAAGAAAAAAAATGAAAGGAAACAAGTATTCTCTTAACAAGATTGTTGAAAGGCATAGTGATTCTGAGTATGATTATAGACTGTGTTAATTGAAAAAGTTTGAAGAATTGAATGTGGGACAATGAACCGTTTTGACACACAGGAATTGTTAATTGGTATTGGTATCCTTGTATTGAATACATAGTTGTTTTTTATGGATTACTTAATTAGTTTTACGAGCAGTATCTGTTCTTTCCCCTACCATTCTTTCACTTTTCACACATTACAACTCCCCTCGCCTTCCCATATTCACTATCCACTCCCTCTTCTTAAAATTTAATTATAGTTAAGATAAATTTTGTATTATGACATGTAAAGGATCGCACAAGGATGAATTACAGTGATATATTCTTTTGATTTACGATACAATTGATTGTTTGATGTTTTGTGAGTAGTAATCATGATCTATCCCCCCTCATTTTAACACTTTTCGCTCAATACAATCCCTCACATGTCCCAGAACCCTTATTCACCCCCTGCTCATTAACAAGTATTAAACGATTTGTATGGATTGGATTGCATGAGTCTGATGTGTTGTTGAGCCAAACTTTGTTGCATATTTAAAAGAGATGTCATGTATGGTTGTTGAAGAAACTATTTTCTAATCAATAATGCATACATGAATGAGCTTTTTCAGCAGAGGTAGCCATGGTCGAGGTAACATAGGAAGAGGAAATTGGAACAGGGGCCCTAGAAGGCCAAGGTTCTCTATACATTTTGATGCAGACTTGCAAGAGTTGGGCCAACTATTTCAAGATGGATTTTTTAATTGGATTGGGCAAGGAGTGTTCCAACCTAGGCCAGAAAGGCCTCCCTTCCAAGCCCCACATGTCCCTGGTATCCCAGTTCCCCCTCATGTCTCACTACAACTTGAAGTCCCTGAAAACGACGGATGGAAAGAGATTGTCCACCTGACAGTCTCCCAACATCATGGTTGGCCTAACTTGTCTCTACTTGCTCCTCCACCTGTTAATCAAATTGTCCAAGATGCCCATGTCCACTCACTAGTACAGTATTCCCATGCAAGCAAAAGCTTAAAAACCGAGGCCCACCATGCCCCTGACAAAGGAAAAGCCGATGCTGCCCCCTCCTCACCCTCAAATGAATCTGCCAAATCTATGTCCTCCCACATGCATTTGAGAGATGATTGCTCTCATGTGATCAGTGAGATTAGGCCTAAAGGCTCCACACAACTTAAGACACATTCAAAGAAATCAAAGGGTGACAGTAACAACAAGGGAAATATTGCCTCCCAGAGTGGCAAATATGGTTTTTAAGTGTTTTATTTATTAATTGTTGAGAACAATTGACTTCTGAGATTTTGGACATCACACTATTTTTTGGATATATGGATAATATATTTTTGGAAATAATTTCAATTATCATTGATATAAATTGTCAAATTATGAGAGTGATGATGGGAGTCACAAGGAGGGATGTTTTGATTGATTAACTAGTTGTGTTATGTTTGTTAAAGAACTAAAGGGAGTCACAAGGGGTCCCACCTACGAGTTATTATTTATTAAAAACCCTTATTATGATTTTATTACTTTTCCCCCTTAACTAAAAAGTTGGTCGAGTTTTAGTTAACTTAACTAAAGAAGTAGTTCAACTACTTCAACTAATTCTAATTGATTAAAGACAAAAGGAAAAGGAGGAATAAGAGGAGATATATAAGGATAAGCTTACTAAGGGTCATATTGTAGACAACAAGATTCAGGGTTGAATTACATCATTTAGACACTTGTTCTTCAAAGAGTCGAGTGGGGAACAATTTGTGGCAAGCGGATCCAGCTTTTAAAGTTAAGTTTTTTACTTTCTCTCAGAATTTCTTTTGTATGGTTTTCATTGGGGACATCTAAGTTTGACTTTGGTCCAAAACTTCCTCAGGGAATTTTGTAAAGAGAACAATTCTTTTGATAAATTGGAATGGAATAAACGATTACTTTATGTCTCATTTGTTTTGATTATTGACTTGGTGTTTTTTTACTTCTGTCTCTATATTTATTTTAGCATCTGTTATATTCAGAAAATTACATAAATAATGAATTTTCCAGCAAGCTTTCATTTATAAAAAATATTATCCTAAGCACTTGTAATCGATACTTGTGAATTAAGATACAAAATTTGATGGCTATAAACATAGGGTGATATTCCCGTCTATCTTGCTTTGGCCAAGTAAGATCTGAAAATGCTTGAGTAATATCATTTCATATATTTTCCTCAACATGTATTTCAAAGGAAGTGATCCTTTTTAGAAACCAATAATTTCAAAATGTTGTGTTGAATAATAAGAGGTGTGTTGAAGAAAAAGAGGAGAGACATCCCATAAATTATAACCATGCTTGAGGAAAGAAGAAATGTATCAAGGATGGAATTCAGAGAGGAAGCTTATGAGGTAGAGGGGTGGCCCATCATGAGAGTGACATCTACAAATTGTAGTTGTGAGAGGGGTCCATATGATTATGAATGCATAGGCCTTTCAGATTTCCATAAGAAATTTCTTGACACATACTTCGACCTATGCCTTTCACCATCATAATAAATAAGAAGGGAGATAATGGATCTCCTTGGTTGATGCCATGAGAAGGGTTAAAAGGGGTGGATGGAGATCCATTGATTAAGACAACAAAGAAATATAACAAGACCAAATTTTTGACCTGTTGGATCCAGGATTGATAGAATCCAAATGTTGAATCCTATGGAGTCCTTTAATACCTTCCATAAATCCATGCCTACCACTCACTAGCAATTATGAAAGAAGTCTATTATGAACCCATCCAATCATGGAGATTTCCTTAAAGCCATCTCCGTAACTATCGTCTCTATTAATTTCTCTCATAAAACTGATATTTTGATCTAGAGTTACTAACTTGGGTATATGTTTCATAACTAACTCTATGGCCTTTCTATGACTAGTTTTGATAAGATATTGTGGTAGTATGATTTGAGGTCTTTCTTAAAGTGGGTAGTGATGATGCTTCCTATTTCAATGAAGTTATCCAGATTTACTAGGGAAGGGTTCTATACAATGGCTAAGCCTCATAAGAAACCTTTGACACATGTTGTTTCTGAATCACAATCTTTATAGCAACACATGACCACTTATTTCATGGTTAGGCTTACCACATTTTGTTTCTCGAAGCATAAATATGGTGGGTTTTTTCCTAGGCTCTATTTTGATTTATTGTTGACCCCTCTTATGTTCCATGATATGATCTTCATGCATAAACTTTAGGTGGTGTAAGGAGGTATTTGTCCTTAAGTGAGACAATCTAACCTAAATCTAGTAGTTGGGATTCCTCTTCCTGTATATTTTTCTTTCAAAGTTTCCTTACTCTTTTATTTTATTCTACTCTTGTTTTTTTTAAAGGTTTCAACATAACATTTCTAATATCTAACCCCAATGGGTTGCCTTGACTTTGTGTGGAAGGGATTCCCTTTTTCTTGTTTTTCATTAGCTCCTTTTGAAGCAGTTGCAAGTCTTCTTCTAGTATATTCATAAGGCATGTTTCATCATATATTTCAATGAGGGCTTGTAAATCCACCTCTTTCATATCCATGTCTTCAGTCTAATCAAGTTCTTCCTCCTTTGAATTGGTTTTATCACCTCCCTATGAGTCCATTTCTAGATATTCAGGAGGGGCAAATTCATTTCCTTGGATCTTAGATTCTTTTTCTGTTGTCTAGATTGATTAGTCCTTTTCCCTTCATTTAGTGTCATCCTATGTTAGCTTAGGCCATGGATGTACCTCTTTATCTACCTCCCCCACACTTGGATTTTGGTTATCTTGATATGAAGCTAGTGATTGGAAACTATTGTTCATTTTGGGAGTAATGGCAGTTGCTTGAACCACTTGCTTCTCTCCAAATTTTATTTGCTAGGGACTTTGACAAAACCCTTTCTATTTGCATTTTTTTCCTATTTCTTGGTATTGACAGTAGCATTAAGTGGTCAGTCTTTGAACAAGTGTCCATGCTCATGAAATTTCCTATAATTTAAGGGAATGTGTTCATATTCAAAGGTCTAGTTTCATTCTAAGTCTTGAAAGTTAATACAAATAGATTTAGGAAGGGCCCTAGATACATTCACATAGATAGAGATCCTAGCATATGTAGTATACTTACTAATCCTACCAATTTTAGATGTTTTGTCATAGTTTCCTAGCATATTCCCTATTCTTGCTAAGGTTTCTTCATCCCAAAACTCCTACGGAATATATTGTAGATGGATCTAGACCTAAGTTGCTATGAATTCCTCCTTTTTCAGATTGAACTTCTTTGTCTAGAAACACAAATACATGCCTACAAAGTTAAAGAAAGATGTACCATCTTCAAAGTTGTGCTCGTTGTCCTCAATACTAGCAAATATTGTTATAAAAAATCCTTTGGATCCAAGTTTCAGGTTTACCTGGCCTTTTGGCTTCCAATGTGAGTTGATCCACTAGATTAAATCTTTCTCTGAGGGCTAGATCCCCATGAAATTTTCTATTACTGCATGATCTTTCATGAATTATATGTAGCTTCCTACCCTCGTATAGGTGACTTCATACTTTGGATTTTTCGTCATTTTAGCTAGGCATCCTCCCACTCAGTTCTTGTCTTGCCTGTTCAAATCCTTGTTTTTGTTGGTACTCTCTAGTTTTCTCGTTGTACCTTCCTTTCCATGTATCTCTTTTTTTTCACTCCCCATCCCCTTTGATTAATTTTACTAGACTCTCCTAGCAACACATCCCTAAATGATGGAACATCCTTATGGTCCTATGGGTTTTTCATTGTTTGGTGTGCCTCCTGACAATACTTACATCATCGCCTTACTTGCAAACCCTAATGCATTTAGATATCCTTTTTTCATCCTTTCCAAATTTTCATGTTACGAATTGTTATTAGTATGCTATGCATGGTTACTCAACCATTGTTTATTTGTTTTGTCAAGTTTTTTATTTCCCACGCAATAGATGGTCCTATACCATTAGAGTGAGTCTTCAATGCCCACCACCCACCCTCCTTGGGGGTGACGATTTGTAGTTGTGGCGGGGGTTGAAGCTATGCATGTGTACTCCACTGAGACACCTTCAATGGAAACCCTTGTCCAAAATTCAACACCATATTGATATAGACCACATAATAGGATGCTCATAGTCCACCGATGATGGGTGCCTAATAAGAATGGAGTTATGGTTAAGATCTAAGCCTCACCAACTCAAATCAAAATCATTCTAGATCAATAGTTTATTGTTACACAACAAGCCTAAACTAGTAGCTCCTATATGACTCTTTAATTTTACCACACAACTATTACTATATGAATGTTGTTCATAGTGTTTTAAGTCCCTTAGTCTTATAGGAAGAAAGAAAGAAGAGGGTTTGTTTAACTTAGTTGGAATTTACCCCCTGCGTGGCATGATGAAGAAATGGATATAATAGCCATAGGCAATTGTCTAATGTCGTTATAGTTTAAGGCCCTTTAGTTTTTTAGGAAGTTATAAAGAAAAGGGTTTGTCTTTATCTTGCCAATTCCAGTTGTCGTTGTACTAGTTTCATATCCAAACAATAAGCTTCCCACATGCCACCACCCACCCACACATCACTGATGCAACAATTTCCACTGATAGAACATATAGATCAACAAGCAAATACTAGAAGCAAAGCATCAATTATTAGTAGTTTAAGCCCCCACTCCTATGGCATCTAAAGTCCCCACCTAAGGTAGCATCACCAATTGAAGCAGATCCATCTAAAGTCCCCACCAAGATAGAAGGCATGGGTCGTAGTGCAAGTGTGATTCAACCAAATAAGAAGATCAATGATCCCCCTCGCTACGCTTGGAAGTGCACTTTTCTTTTCATTGTTTATGCCCTAACTGGGCTTTTCCGGAAGCAAAGAATGCATCATCTATATGGGTGTACAAATATACTCATGGACGTGTACAAATTGATCTGTGATCTGCATGAACCACTTACATTTTCACCTAGGACTTACACTAGCTATTCACTACATGTGGTGGGCACAACTTATTATACAATGAGCCTAGCTCCTAGTCTCCACCCCTACCTTTCTTTCTGCTACTCCTACCATGGGGATGTGACTTTGCCCTGAGCATAGGATTGGCATGGGAAGGGTCCCAGAGCATGGGGTCTGGGGTGTGCTTTCTCCATTGTAGATGCTTATAAAAGAGTGTATGAGCTATGGAATTTATTCTTCATAATGTTGCATGATTAGGTATAACTATAATAACCATAAATAGTTGTGTAATCCCATTATAGGGGAAATACTTATAAATATATAAGTAGCGATCAATTTTTCCATTAATCAGGGACTAGAATGAAATCTTATTACCGTGAATCTCATATCAATAATGCATGCCAACTTCACCCTAACTCCCTATGAAAATATATCCATAATAAAGATAATATATACATATGATGATAAAAACCACCACATAAATAACATGAAATCATATCATAATAAATTATAAGTGCCACAACTTACCTCATCATGTCTCAACCATAACCATAAGCACAAAATAGACCACAATGAACTATACACAATTATAAGGAGTTAATAAGTAATAAATATTGAGAACATATATCTCTTTCTAAAATTAATTGGAAATATTTGAATATATATACTCTATTAATTCATCCCATTTTACTTGGAAGTGATCATGGCATGATGGATTTGAGGAACCAAAGATTGAATGAGGAAGAGTATTCTTCATATTCATTGATTATAATATATCATGGGAAGGAGTACAAGGAATGGAAAAGAGCTTTGCTTTTGAGATTAAATCAATAACTATTATATTACACATTTGATCAATAATTATTATATTACACATGTGATGTTTTACTTTTTAAAAATTTAGTAAAAGAAATTATCCAAACCCATATAAAGAGTTAAATACTCATTATATTATTATCCATATAAAGAATTAAATAATCATTATATTAATATAATTTGATGTAGTAATTTTAAAACTTTATAAAAAAATCTAAACCCACATAAAGAATTAAACTTATAAAAAATACAATAAAAATCATCAAATACAATTTTAGGCTAAATCTTTATTCAAAGATTATATTACTCAAATTTACTAACGACTCCAAAATTTGCTTACTAAATTATACATTAAATTTCTAAAATTACAAGTAAATATACTAAAAGATTTTCAGAAATAGTAAAGCTGGACACTATAACATATTAAAAAAAAAAAAAATACTTATAATCCAACCAAGTCATTTCTATAGGGATCTCTCCTAAATACATAGTGTTGTATTATGTAATCACACCTCGCACATTGGAAATTTATGTTCTTTTACACTAACTAAAACTTGTTCCTCTCGAAATTAAAAATTTTATTCTGAAATTATATAAATTCCTCTCGAAATTCAAAATTTTATTCTAAAATTATATAATTATATCCATTATATAGAATTTTTTCATTTTAAATGTAACACCACTCTTTAGGATGTCATTTTCCGATTTTATAATTTAATGTGTTTGAAAGTAGAAATTTTTCATTTTAAATACAAAATCTTTTAGGACGTCATTTTTATTTTTATTAGTCCTTATCAAAGGCGAGGACTCTAGTGTTGGTTTCAACGTTGACTTGATATTAGTTATGCATTTGACTATAAATTTTTGCCAAATTTCTAATGTTCTACATTGTAAACTTTATATTTTATTTTTATATAATAAAAAAAATTCATCTTCTTGATTTCATTGGACAATACATTCCAAGTCTTATTGCAAACTTCGGTCTTTTCAATGCATTTGTTCCTAAAAAATATTTCGTTTATTTTAGATATTTATTTTTCATTCAATCTTACAACCCAGACAATGCAATGTCTTTGTTATATCCTAAGTTTTAACCTTCTTTGTCATTTGCACATTAACACCTACATTAATACCTCTGCATTTGAATGTCAGGGTCTCTATTCTGAGAAATGTGGCCATGTAGTCTCCACCGCTTCATAAGATGGCCTTTCAAGCTTCAATCGACAGTGATAAGATGGCCTTTCAAGCTTCAATCGATAGTCTCCACCGCTTCTTAAGATGGCTTTTCAAGCTTCAATCGACACCATTGTTCCTTCCCTCCACCGCCTAGACATTGTCACTTCATAAGATGGCCTTTCGAGCTTCAGTCTGCACCACTGTTCCTTGCCTTCGTCTCCACTTCCTACACCATTGTGCAAGCTACCTTTTCCATCACCTATTCAACACTGCCTTCACAAGAAGGCTCAACATTCAGATTACTCATAATGTTGAAGAAGGCTCAATGTTCAGATTACTCAACAGGAAGAACAAAGCCAACAACTAGAAGATCCATACTCATGCTATGAGCATGTAAGTAATTTAATCTATACAATTGTAAGTCGTTTAATCTATGGAACTTTATTTGAAGAAGATTTTGTTATGTTTTAAGTGCTTCAACCTCATAATCTAATTGATGTTTCCAGTGAATGAGAATGGATTCATCGTGTATTTAAAATCAGAATTTGTTAACTATGGCAGTAGCAATATCGGTCCTACATTTGAATAATATTTGAATACCTTGGCACATGCACAATCACTTTGTTTGGAAAGAGTTTTATGAGAAAGACATAACCAAGCAAGCACATTTGTGAAGGTTTCAATTTTTTATGAAGAATGACTAAAAACCTGCAGGTAGAACGAAGCAATTTGCAGGTAAACCAAAATGACAAAACATGACTCTTAATTATCCTTCCTCAAGCTCCAGTTATTGCTTTATTTTGTGCATAAAACCCCAAGGATAGATTCTCCATAAGACAGAACTTGCACCGAACCTAAGACCAAACTTCTGCACAACAATGAGGAAATATGCATCAGAAACTACAGATTCAAAGGAATGCCTATATTTTCGATTATCAAGAGAAATTCATAATAACAATAATCAATAATACCAAGAAATCGAACATGTAACCTGTAGTGTACCTTTTCACTACCGAGGTTTCCAAACCTCTCAGTTGCCATTCTATACATGGATGTTTACATAATTCGTACAGGAATTATAACCACATGCATTTAACACAATTAAACACACTTAATTCTCAGAGTAAAATATATATAAGTTACTGCTACAATTAAACAAGCCATAGCATTCAACAGTAACTCATTTACACAGCGGAAAACATGATACATAAACAACACAGTCATGCCAAATGTGATAAAACATAATTCAGATACTTATCTTTTAACAGCTGTAGAATTCACCAACCAAGTGCAGGCCTTCCACGAACCTCCCAGCCTTAGACCACACTGTTCATCAGCTCA
>SNQJ01S0000064.1:457401-489328 GCA_010110895.2 Picea sitchensis | reverse complement strand
TGAATTTATTGAATACTTCATATTTAGATTTTAAGAAATATATCCAGGTCTTACAAGAATAATCATCAATAAATGATACATAGTATACATACCCGCTAATGGAGGATGATGGCATTGGGCCACACACGTCTGAATGAATGAGTTCCAATACTCCTTGTGCTTTGCTTTCCCTCTTTGGAAAAGGGTTCTTGATGTTCTTCCCTTGCGCACATCCATTGCATATGCCTTCCTGATCAACCTTGAGTTCTGGTAAACCTGTGACAGATTTGCATATGTATGGTAGTGCCTTGTAGTTGATGTGTGCCAATCTTCTATGCCAAAGTTCGCATGAGTTTTCGATGGCATGGGTCATTGCAGTTTCTGGGTGACCCTTCAGCTTATATAGGCCATTTTCTTCACTTCCGATGATGATAGCTTCATTTAAGGTTTCTCCTTTAGCCCACATAAGAACTTCTCCATCTATGAAGGAAACTCTATAGCCTTTCTTGTCTAAAGCTAATATGGATATGTATACGGGTACTCTGCAATATCGAGGACATTATTGTCCTCGCTAAACAATAAAACAATAACCGACCTTCCCACCGAAGTAATGAGATACTTGGATTGGCCCCTCTTGGGTATCAACTTCCCTCACATGCGCATACACACATCAAACATAGGCCTAGAAGGAAATAAGGGTATTGCTAGCCTAATGGCATGAACCATCTCAAAAAACAGTGTATACAACTCAGACGCGAATGGGAAGAATCTCATCCTAGAAAAAACAGAGCGACAATGATCTAATGCATGAAAAAATTGTCTCAAAAAAACATTTGCCCACCTAATCAATCAGGGTTCCCACAATAAGGTGTCTACATAATACAACATAGGGAATCTAATGTGTTTCCCATTAGAGTTATAATGTGATAGTGACGAGAGAATATAACAGAGGAACCTAACATCCTCTCTCTCAAATGAACCTATCCGCGACTAACCATCTTTAACCTGGAACTCCAAAGTTGAAGTAATATCCAAACTAACATATCTCTGAACATATGTCATTTGGGTCTCTCATGCTGCACCAAGTGGTAGCACATGGAAATAGGGAAAATACACCCATTTCCTAGAAAACCTAATGATAAAACATACATCCTCCTCTGTGATACCACATATATGGACCGACCCTAAACCCCTGTCTCCTATGATCCTATTAACGAATCAACTGTTGTAACAATGCAAAGTTTCCCCTAAGGGATTTCCCTCTTGATGAAACTTTAGGAGGCCAATGTCCATCAAAAGTTCATGAGTATGATATGAAATCTAGCGAGGGTAAGCCTCATTATCCCTCTCCCTGGCCTCTCAATCATGCACAAAAGTATATGTTTTGACCCATTGTCGCCCCGCCTTCTCCTTCTCTCATCGTCGTCGTCTCTGATTCACATACAAATATTGTTAGGAACATATAAAAAGATTAAATAAATATATATATATAAAGGACATGTATTTAAAAAATATTTTTTTTTCAAAGAAATCTATAAAATAAATTGGCATGCCCCTAACAATTCATATGTCCTGCAGTCAATGTGTTATAGCTGCACAAAAACACCGCTAAATGGTGCATCCCATGGGACTATCTGCACCGACAAAGTCCTTTTATCAGTACCAGTTCATATCGTTAAAAAAGATGCATCGCAATGCTAAAATTTATAGCGCACAAATCCTTTGTTAAACCAAATGCACAACTATGCCATGTCTACCAGCGCATCGACATTTGTCTACCGATGACGTTGTATTTATGACATAGGTGCGTTTGGTGGATTGATGGGCACTGCTAAGCTAAACTTTGATATCGCAGTTGACGCGGTGCAATGGGTTACTATTAATGCACCAACACTACCGTGATAGTGGAGCACCTACATTTTGTACATCAATGTGTTGTAAAGGATAGAGCACCCAAAATGATGCGTCCAATGGAGCGCCCCGCTATGAAAATTCGAGCAATTTATGTCCTGGTGTGTTTTAGTATATAGTACGAGTGCATCTGATTACAATGGTTGCACCACTACGTTAAAGTTTATAAATCGTTATGTAAGCGCTACACTTAATTAAGTGAAGTGTGTCGGTGGGTAATAGTATGATTTATTCAGTGCGTGTATGATTTTTTATAAAGTATGGTGTTGTGCTTGAAAATTGACATGACGGGGCATTATGTGCCATGTTCACATCGGTGTGATTGGGTGCAATTTGTGCACCGCTAGGTTAAATTTTCATACAACGTTGAGCTAGTGGTGTGGTTAATGAAGTGAAATGTGTCGGTACGAATAGAATCCCATTGTGCATCAATTTCGGGGAGTTGTGAAGGGCACACCAAGTTGTAAATCATAGAGCACCGGGAACAAGGCATCCAATGAGATGCTCCGCTATGAAAAATCAGGAAATATAAGCCCTGATGTGTTTCTGTATACATTTATGGTGCATTGGATTACAATGGTTGCACCGCTATGTTAAATTTTATAAATTGTTATGTTAGCGGTGTCATTAGTTGAGTGAAGTATAGTGGTGCATAATGTTCGGTGCATATTTTTTTAAGATATGGTGGTGTGTTTGAACATTGACGCGCGGGGGCATTATTTTTCTGGTATGCTTTGGTGTTGTTGGATAGAATCTGTGCACCGCTAAGTTAACTTCTATATATCGTTGAGATAGTGGTGCAGTTAATGAAGTGAAATGTGTTGGTGCAAGTCGAAGCCCATTGTACCCCGGTTTCAGGGAATTCTAAAGGACACACCGCTTTGTTTCTAATAATTCATCGCGTTGCGCCTTTAGATGGATAGGCACACTAGGGGGTGATGTTCAATGACATCGATGTGATTTATTTGGTGCATATAATTTTATTATAAAATATGGTGATGTGTTTAAACATTGAGTCTTCGAGGAATTATGTTTAGGATACGCCTCGGGGCGATTTATTAAATGATTTTCACTGCCAGATTAAATTTTATAAATCGTGGAGATAGTGGTGCGGTTAATGAAGTGTAATGCACCGGTTCGGTTATAAGTCAATTTTGTGCTGATGTCGGGGCATTCCGAAGGACGCACCACTTTGATTTTTGGTAATTTATCATGGTGCTCTAGCTTGAACAATGTCGATGCTGAAATATATAGACGCACCACCGAAGGTGCTCAGTGTGGCATTATGTTTCGGGTACACCCCGAGGAAATTAATTAAACTTGGTGCACCGCTAGGTTAAATATTATATTATTGAAATAGAGGCATGGCAAAAGAAGTGTAACGCACTGGTGCAGGTATAAGCCTAGTTTGCGTCGGTGTAGGGGCATTCCAAAGGATGCACCGCTTTGTTTTTTGGTAATTTTTTGTGGCGCGCTAGCTTGAAAGGCATCGATGCATCCATATATTAATGCATCATTTGCGGTGCTCATTGTGAATTTAACATAGTACGCACTGCTTTCGAGCAAGATGAACCGTTCAGGTGCATCACGAAATTAAAAAAAAAAAATACTCAATTTCAAGCTAAATTGTAATTTTGATTGGATGAAAATGCAAATAGGAAGGTAATAAATAGTTTACCTACTCTGTTTTTTCCCAAGCAGGCATGGTTGCACCGTTGAGAGGAAATGAAAATTTGTGGTAATTTCCAAAATTTGGAAATGTGTGGAACCAGCAATGGAGCTACCCAAGTCAATGTAGAGCACCAAAAACAGGGCGTCATAGGGAAAAAGGTGAGCACCAGTGCTTGCTTGAGAGTTTGAAAGCACAAGATGTACTGTAACAATGAAAATTAGTTTGGAAAAAAAAATTATTTACCCTACCTCAGTGCACCTTTAGACCGGTAGGCACGCTGGTGGGTTTTGTTCAACGACACCGATGCGATTTATTTAGTGCATGTAATTTTATTATAAAGTATGGAGGTGCTACAGGAACATGGACGCAACAAGGCGTCATTGTTCATTAAATTTTTGGTTTGTTTATATGTTAAAGACACACCAATTTAAAAAACCTCTACAAAAACCTCTCGCCACGTGCCTCCACTATGAACAATGACAAGGCATTTGAACATTTAATCTTTGGTGCAGTGGTTTTTATATGCGCATTGGGGCATCTGTTTTATAAATTCGCACCTCCGAAAAACCTTCGATCGCCCGCCTCCGCTATTTACAGCTAAGGGAAGAATTTTTCGAGGAGGTTCCATAAAAACCTCTAAAAGAAGGTGTTCTCCTTAGAGTGTCTATTATGTTTGTTGCATTCCATTATATCATACAATTAAAATTAACCTTCTCTGATTTTATCAAGTATGTATCCTTACAGAGACTTTGTAATTTATTTTTGAACTTCTTCATATTTTTAATTTCCATCTCCCTCTAAATACATACAGTGTTGGTGACCCTTCTTTCTTGCATAAATGTTGTATATGATTGAGTTTTTTTAGCCTCTATAAAACCCAAACACTTCTCCTTAGTTGTTTTAACTCTTTGACATAGTGTTGCATAAAGTGTTTCCATACACTCTTTATCCTTATCTTCCTACAACATATGTTGCAAAATGGAATGTTCCATCTTCTCCTGGATAGAAGCACCATGTTGTTTCTATGCCTCAAGAAGAGCCAACCCATTTATCTCTCTCTATTTCACATAGGATTCAACTTCTGATTCCATCGCCTCAAGCTTTGTCTTTGAAATGACCTCGTTCCCAGCTTTAACTTTGAAGGGCTTATTGAACGCCAGCAAGGCTATTTCCTTTCCCTTGGGATCTTTGTTATTCATCTCCACCACCCATCTTTATAAGGTTTATTTTTCCTCATGATTTTGGAACATCATTTGTACCATGCCAAACCAAGACCGAAGAAGAAAAACACTTAGTTATTATCTAGTGCTATAGTCTGCATCATCTTTAATATTGCTTGGTCATTATGTGTAACATTGTACTTTAGTTATTTCGTAGTGCTATAGACTACACCTTCTTTAATATTACTTGGTCATTCTGTGTAACATTGTGTTTCATAGAAAAATGCTATCATGGTCTTCAATGGAGCTATAGAAAACCTAGATGTTGTAATGGCTCTAGGGATAAACTAGATGTTGTAAACACAAATCTTCAAGAGAAAATGTTTACATGGTCGTATAATATTGTTTTTCATGGGTTATTGTTAAGACCATTGGTGGAAATCTATCTACCAACCACATTTCAAACAATACAAAAAGATATAAGAAGCATATAATATAATAATACTTTCCTTTCCAAATGTCAATCTTTATCTTTATTATTATAATAATAATATATTTAGATTATTTTTGCTCCTCAAATTCATCTTTATGGTGTCCTAAAACCGGAAAGCAACTCGATCCAAGTGTTTGGACTCCAAAGTTACATTTGCACATCCTTTAACACATCCATCCATTACTAACCAGATGACAAGTTGATGGATTTTGTGCGCTTGTTCAAATATGTATATTAAATGACAAAGACTATAACCTTTGCCCTTAATCATGCATCCCATGAATGCAAACCCAATTGACTCGTTGCTTTCTTCACAATTTTGGGCAATAAGGGCACTTTCTCTGCCCAGGGCATGTAAATGGAATTAGTAAATAAATGAAAATGTTATTGCCCATGAACATGAACAAAGAATATTATAAAACTCTTAGGCTCATATATAATAAAATATTGTAGACAAAAGGAAGATTAATAAACAAAAATAAAATATTACCTTATAAAAATAAAATATTACCTTATGAAGGGACCTCCCATTTCCAAAAATAAAATCTACTAAACCTCGTATTTTGGAGTTGAGAAAAAAGTGTCTCCCTTCATGGTCGTAAAGAGTATCTTAATGACCAAAAAAACCACAGCTCATAAATATGGCCCTGTCTTCAGATCCTGAGTGCAATGACCTGTCTATATAGATAATTTTCTATGAACCTTGTGATGTTCTACCAAAAGGAAATAGATTAGATCTTCTTGGTAAAATCTTCTACAAGAATTTCCACTTTTCTAGCCCAGTATGATGGCAATTCAAAAATTACAATGAAAATCCAAAACAAAGATTTAACAAATATTCTTTAGGGTTCTGTTGACCCAAGGCTCAAATATAACTTCATACTCATGTTCTCATTGCGGTTCGTTATTTGTAGGTCATGGGAGTTATGCACAGGTAGCTTGGGAGATCATGTACATCTAGCAATTATTAGGATGAAACCTAAGGAATATTTCAAAGTTTTGTAGGCTCTACCCTCTGTTTCAAGTTCATGTACAAACAATTAAACTCATAAGAAGTAGATATTGCTTCGATAGGGAAGTTTCATAGATTTTACTGAAGTATTTTTTAGGGATCATTCCTCTACTAAATCACACATTACTTTGTTAGATTGAAGATGGATTTGATTGTTCACTCTATTTTTTTTTTTCTTTTTAGTCTCTTTCTCAAGATTTTATATAGAATAATATAATTAAGAGATTTATGATAATATGTTTGTGGGAATTTGTTTATATATATATATATATGATGGATTTATAACTTCCATTATCATTTATATTTAAAAGTTTCAACCACCTACACCATTAACAGTGTTGTTAATATAAGTTTGTTGTCATATATTAATGTTTTTGACAAAGTACTCTCTTTTTTTTTGTATTCAAGCACACCTGGCCTAGAGGGGATCCCATATTATGCCACTTATTTTGTAACATCGTTAAGAAATTCTACCAGTACAAAGGGTGGTATGTTGGAGTAAGAAACTATGGTGGAAAATGGGTTATACTACCCACCAAATAATTACTATGGCTTACATTACCTTGGTCACTTTTTTTTAAATCAAGTAGCAATGATGGCATCGAATGTATTTATATTGTTTGTTCTTTATTTGGGTAAGTTTGATATGCATGATATATATTGTCTAACCACTTTTTCTTGGCAGGTTATGAAGTCTTGGGGAATGAATGGGATGAGCATGGAAATTTTATTGGAATGGATGGTGTTGGCACGCATTGGGCAGACCTGGGATTCAACATTAATTCACCAACAAAACCCTAAGATACCAACCCTTTCGGCATCACCCCCAAGCAAGTGAAGTCTCACTAGAGGTATCTATGGGGACTATAGGAACCAATCTTTCGCAGTCATGGAGGAATGGGATACAGTAATCATGTGCGTTATACCTAACTTTCATTCATTATACCATATGCGCAGAAATATCAAATAACATATTCATACTAACCATTCATACAATATGTGTGTGTCATAAACAGAACATAAAAGAAACTCATCACAAGATAGCATACATCATAACACAAAGATTTAATGTGGCTCACCCAAGATGGGCTACATCCACAACAGTTGGCTTCTTCATTTTATTATTCGGGCATTCATTACAAATTATGTGCATTGCACTCATACATTATGCTTCTAACATACCCAAAATGATCTCTTAGTCTCTTATGTAATTTCCCTTTCCCAGTGATGACTCCAAGAGAACCGACTCGGTATCTTATACTAATTCTCGTAGACTATAGTCGAGAGAAAAGGGGAATAAAAGAATTATTTAGTGTCATTTACCAGAAAAGCCTAAGTTGAAAGTGACATTAAGTAACGAAGTAAAAAAAAAAGTGATTAAGTGGCTCAAAATAATAATTAAAGTCAAAACTTAGGAAAATTCACTTTAATTAAATAAAGTGAATGAGGAATTAGAATGAGGATCAAGTATAAAGGGGAATATAACCCTAATTCCTCTCATTATTGAGAATTAAATTGTGAATTGGCAAACAAAGGAGAAGTGAGGTGATTTTTTTATGTTTTGTGGATTTCTAGAGGAAACCACCACCATTGATTGATTTCGGTGTTGAAAGACACACCCTAATCCATAGGAAGAATCACCCAAATTCTTCACTAGGATTCAGAGTACAGGATTGGATCCTTCTTCAAGGATTCACATCAGTTACAGGTTCAGGAGTCAGGAAGATTCAGATCAGAGATATAGCATGGATTTATATTGGCAGGGTATTTTGGAGTGCATGCAGCATATATTTCTTTCATGCAGTAAATCCGAGCTATATCATTCTTGCATGCAGCAGATCTGAGCTTATTGCAGAAGATATGAGATATAGGCTTCTTTCATGCAGCATATCCAAGA
This sequence comes from Picea sitchensis, assembly GCA_010110895.2. Taxonomy (NCBI): domain Eukaryota; kingdom Viridiplantae; phylum Streptophyta; class Pinopsida; order Pinales; family Pinaceae; genus Picea; species Picea sitchensis. The sequence continues at coordinate 481,204 of SNQJ01S0000064.1, read as the reverse complement.
TATATCCTTCTTGCATGTAGCAGATCTGAGCTATATCCTTCTTGCATACAACATATCTGAGCTTATTGCAGCAGATCTGGGCTATATCCTTCTCGCATGTAGTGGATCCAATATTATTGTAGCATATCTAAGCTATATCCTTCTTGCATGCAGTAGATCTTAGCCATATCCTTCTTGCATGCAACAGATCCAAGCTTATATCTATCATGCACATGTATTCAACAGATCTGGGTGATATCTTTCTTGCATGCAGCGGATTTGAGAGGTATCTTCCTTGTATGCAAAAAATATGAGCTTATATCTATCATGCATTGGTATTCAAGTCAGATCCACTAATGAACAGACTAGATATGTGGAGTTTACTTATTGTTATAATGTTTTGGATTGAGTTTTTGGTAATTGTAATTTGGTTTTTATTGTTAACACATAAGATTGATCATGTAAAGGAGGATTTATGGTTTTCAGAGCCTACATTTAACCATTTCTCTGGGGATTATGTCATACCATCAACTAACATCCTCCTCGAAGTGTGCAAGCTATATTTGAGTTGGCGCTATGAACTAGTTAAGGAAGAGGGTTGTAGGTTGGATAGGTTGCAGGCATCCTGGTGCAAATTCAAAATTACCAGCATCAAACTTAGGGTCATCAGGTACTCCATGAGATTTTTATCTTGTTTGGAGGTTAGGAAAGGAGTGTGGCCACTTGATTTTACTTTGCCTCTACGAACTAGCACAGGTGTTGCAAACTAAGACAGGCACTGCGAAATTTGCTACGCAATTTCCTGTAGCAACTGCTTTTACAGATTTGATCATAAATCCAAAAAAGTGATGTGGGTTTCTCTGAAATGTTTTGTGGAGGAATATGATATCCTTGTTGACTTGCTGACCAAATTTCAGCCTAACCCAGTTTGGCATTTGAGATAAACAATCAAAACACCAATGCATTGTGAAATGTGTTGTAAACTCTTTGTTTTGCATAGTTGTTGGATATTCGCCTTGTTGGGAGGTTGCCACCTGTCAAGGAGGGTTCGAACGACTTCTTAGAGATCATTTAGATGATAAGGGACACCTACACCTAATTTTTAGATCCATTAAAGACCTCATGCAGTGAGTTGGAAACAATTTATTAATGACTTCCAACAATTTCCTGAAAATTAGTAGTTTGTTGGATTTTTATCTCTTTCACTATAGCAACCTATCTCCAAGGCCTAGAATCCAATGAAAGAGATGGGATTCAACCTCCTAAGTATATTTTGATTCTATTTTCTATTTAATGGAGGAGGGATCTCTTGGAGAAGGGTTGGATTCATGATCCAAGAGAGGAGGGAGCCAGAGGAGCAGTTGAGTTGCTCATTTGTAAGCCTGGGGGAATGTGTTGTAGGCATTTATGCCATTAGAGATTCATGAAAGTTGTGATACCATACTATTTTTCTCTTGTTTCCATTCTTTCTTATCATCTTGCTTGAGTAATATTTACATATTTTGAAGATCAAAAGCTTCCTTTGGTTAATGGATTCATGAGCTGCAAAGGATTTGTCGTAATTGCTTGTTAATCATATATTATTGTTCAAGCACTCTTTAATCTATATTACAGAAAGGATCTTTGTTATGTGGATATTCTTATTTTTGTTTACCTTCTATTCTTCAACCCATCTTTGCATAAGCCTTTTTTCTGGTAGGCAGACGGATTTCCTGTGATCTGCAGGATGTTTGTGTGACTCCATTTCCCAATGGTGTAGTCTACTGATATGCAACTTGCTTCCCTTCCTTTCTTGATTTTTATTTCTTGTTGATCCACCCTTTTATATTGATTTAATTTTTCAAGTTTGAATGGATGTATAGAGGCTCATACTTTTAGACTGTTTATGCAACAATAATATATTTCTGGTTGTATGTACCAAGACATGGGATCTTTTGGATAATAGAAATATTTTTCCTTTCTTTCTAAAGCCTTGACTAAATTTATTCAAAACCACATTTGTTTGTATGTAGTTCATGGAGTAAATTGTGAATGAAATTACCTTAAGAGTCCTTCATCCATTTGTTATCTCTTTTATAAATCTGTATTTTATACTTTGATGGGTATTGGGCTCACACTCTTAGCAGTCAGAGTGTGACTCCCACGTGCTAACACTTATTATCATTGCAATAAAATTATGTTATTGGATACCGAAGCCACATTCATGTCTTGCAAATTACATTATACCCTCAAAACAATATCAGAAACCATCAAATCATATCATAAAAACTATTCAGCAGAAGAAGGGATATATCATCTTACTATCACTACCATATTGCGGTCTGTCACAACATACATTCACTTGGCTCCCGACTTCTCTACCAAAACATGTTCTCTTAAGACATATTCCTCGAACACCCTAACCCAAAAACCCTTTACATATTTATACTTTACATTAGGGCTTAGCCCGTTATAATGTGGACAAAAACACCTAACTACTTCTAACTACTTCTAACTAACTTCCACCTTTCGCGCACGTTGACCCATGAAAATTCAATAATCATCTTCCTTTCTTCTACGTGCACTACTCCTTAGCCAACTTGTCGGGTGGTTTACTCCTACACAATTCTCAAAACTGGTCCCAATATGTCATGCTCCAATAGTCACATGTGGCTCGTCTTGAGCCACTTCAGGCCTTTTTCCACATCACCATGAACTTCTGGAATGTTTCTCTTGCAGTCACGACCATTTCCTTTACTTATGTTTCATTCTGCAAAATTCCTTTTGTTGTCTCTGCAGTAATGCGAGTCTTCATATTTTCTGCACTCTCTTGTACTACCTACTTCATTATGCCTTGCGTAGCTGTAAGTTCCTCCGTTACCCAGAACGCTTCCTCTTGCAGTGTCTCAATCTTATATGCACGAGCTGGTTGTTCTGCTCTCAATTGGCTCACGTCTAAGTACACTTCCTATTTTTCGCGATTACAACCATATTTTTTGTTGGTGGCAAAGTGCTCATCGTCTCTTTAAACTTGTGTGCCTTCTACTATGTAGCTTGAAACTCCTGCCCTATTCCTTACAACTCTGCATCTTTTGTTAGTTGAGTTCATACTTGTGTGCTTTCTTCATACAACTTGGCGCACTCCTCCTCCAAACTCTTGATACTTTCCATTATTGTCATCGTTGTCTTCTCTCTTTGCTCTCTTTCCTCAAGTGGAGTGTTTGGCGTAGTGTGCGCTTCTAAGTCTACTATCTTCCCGCGGAAGCCTTGAATGGTTTTTCCAATCTTTGACACTTTCCCTTCTAATGGAGCATCTGCTTCCATCGAGACCTCCAGAATTTTGCTATAAACCTTATGGATTTCTTGTTGTAATCTTTCTTCTTTTCGTTCGGCCTTGTCCCTCTCCATCATAACTTTGTTGTATTCTATAGGCAATGTTGTCTTATCTCTTGTCACTTTGGTCAACTTCATCGTCATCGAATCTGCACGCAAATTTATCTCCTACATAACACTTATCTACAAACCCTTTAATACATTCATCGACAGCTACAACAAGACTAAGTCAATACGACTTAATGCTTGTGTTTTCTCCTGCATCTCTGTCGAGGGGAAATCTATAGCCCCTGGTGATATCTTTATCATTCGACGCTCTGCTGATACTTCTAATGGATGAGAGGTCGTTGGTCCTGCTTTTGTAATATTCATTGTACTCTCAGTTTGTTCTTCCTTTGCCCTTTGCTCTGGTGCTATCTTCTCTACTTCCAAAATCTAACGCAATGAAGCTTTCTGCTCCTGCACATATGAGTGTATCTCCTCTTGTTTCTGCGTTGCACGTTGAAATGATTCATCTGTCACTTCCTTTACTTGATCTCCTATTTTCTCTAGGTCATATTTTGTTAGGGCCTGGGTGGCCACTTCCTTAAATGATTTCCTCTTATTGCGTTGGTGTATCAATTTCCCCTTATCGTGTTCTTTCCTCTTCTCTCCAAGGCGCTGTATTTTTTTTTGTGTGTATCATGCGCCATTTCCTTGTCCTTCTTGTTTTTCTTGTTCTTCTTCTTCTTCTAGATCGTTCTCTGGGGTTGTGTTTCTAGTTGCTCCGTTTTCGGTACTGCGGTTTTCCATTCTTCCTCTCAGTGTTATATAATTTTCCCAACCTCATCTCTTTTCAACCTTTATCTGGTTGTCAACCACTATTGATCTAGGTTCGTCTTGGCTTGGATATACATATGGTGTCTTCCTTCTTTAAAAAGCGCAATCGCCTTATATGCTTCCACTACTTGCGGTAGTATGTGTGGTGTATATTGAATGCTCTGTCGAATTATCTCCTTATAAACATAGAAAGTGATGTTATTATCCAATTGTCTTTCCTTGTGTGTAGTATGCCACAAGTTCATATATTTTTCTGCCAAACATGGCCTCTTCGCAACTCCCAGAAATTGAGTGTCATCCAACTCCCTCCAAGCTACTAATGCAATCAATATCAATAGCCATGCATAATGGAATTATGTTCCCTTATCTTGTGTCTCCCTGCAATCCATCAAGAATTGGTTTACCAAGAACCTCTCCCAATTCATTTGTACTCTTTTAACGCACTTCTCAACTATTGATATTACACCTATAGGTACTTGATATTTGCGATATTTCCTCAACAACTTATAGGCCAACACCTGCATCGTGAACCTGACAGTATCATCATTAATACTTGAAATGTCCAAACCATGCGCTCCTCTATGTGTGTCATACTTATCTTTCATCTTCTCCACTAAGGTTTTCTCCTTATATTTATCCATGAATAATGGCAGCGGGTCTTCCCTTGCTGATGGTAACCCGGTGATCCACGCAATGAGTTGAGTGTCTATCGACGCCAGCCTATCCAACCATAAAAATCCTCCATAATGCAGCTCAATAAAAACTTGACGCAGATGTTGATCTTTGCACTCCTACCAAAATGTGGAATCTTTAATAGATTCAAAATGTGTGTTTTCTACAACCCTTCTTCCCACTCCTGTGGCTCTACTATAACTACTTGTGAATCGAGGATGAGTTTTATGCTACTGGACTTATTTGGTGCTAACTCTGGAAAACTATTTACACCTGCCAAATCGTGGTCTACATATCTTAGGGTCCCTATCGCACCCAACATATCACCTTCAATGATTATCCTGGTGGGATCTCTAATTCGACAATTTCATACTTCGACTCTGTTGGTAGCTTAACCTGCTTCATTGTCATCTTTTTGGGTGGCACATAATCCTTCGGAAAATTAACTGGGCTTGGCCCTGACACTGATGCTCCTAGGGTTTCCTTGAATACAGGTATAGATGTATGCTTGGTGTGTTGTTTCTTCTGTTGTGATGAGGCTTCTCCTATCTTCGATGGCACCATTTCTCTCTACAACTAACTCACAACTGTGAATTACTTGCTTGGCTCTGTCAAACTCGCTCAGCTCTTCCTATCTCTCTGACTTCTCTAACTACAATAATCTTTTCCTATCAACCCCTCATTTACTTTTATGACATGTTGCCAGTTGTTTCCATTCTTCTTAGAACTTAAATTTGCAGTCTAATCTACTTTCATTTGCATTCAATTCTTTCCCTAACTCTTCATTAACTTTGTATCCTTCGGTGGATCATATGCTATATTTTCCAGCCTATAAAAATCCTCTTGTCATTTTTCATTTATGACTACGCATCTCCACTACCTCACCAACGTGTTTGCTCTTTAATTTTTGTCCAGTCATGTATGTTCTTCAATGTTTTTCCCACCCTCTATGCAAATATTTTTCACAATTCAATCCTCCCTCCTGTGCAAAATTCCTTCCTCTTTCTACATCTCTACGAAATTTTCTAGTTTATCTCCTTACTAGTTTAACTATTTGAACAATACCTTATGCATAACTTCAACATTTTTGTCTCTTGCTTCAAACTATTTTATTGTTTTTCTTATTTTCTTTTTCTCTATAATACACTATAATACATATCTTGTGGTACACATATTGCGCGCTCAAATTAGTGCGCGGAAGCACAACTGTCCCTATACAGTTTCAACCGATTAAAGTTAACCAGTCCTTCCATAAATTCCCCATTCAGTTTCTCCAATAGAACATCACCTACTTCTGTCACAAATATGATCACATGTGGACCCAACCAATTCATTTGAAATTTTCAAGGGTGCTGCAAAAACTTATTGTCATAGAGAAAAACTAGATCTCCCTTCTGGAACTTTTTTTGTTTAATATGTCTATCATGCCAGGCCTTTTCACGTTCCTTCTAAACTTGCTAATGAAATCATGCAACAAATCAATCCTCCTCTATTTCCACTAACTATGATGGTCTTTTTTCTATTGCGCTAGAATCAGTAAGTTTTGTCAACACGGCAATACATAGACTTGGCACAAAGAATTCCATAGGCATAACTGCTTCCTTGCCATAGACTAATCTAAATGGAGTATGTCTTGTCAACTTCTTACTCGTAGTATGATACACCCAAAGTACTACAGGAATCCTCAAGTCTTGGTCATATCTGCTTACATTGCATATCTTCGTCCGTGCATTCTCTATGATCTTGTTAAATGTTCTATTGTTCCATTTTCCTGAAGATGATATGGTGTTCTCTTCTGACAATGAATCTGAAATTCTTCTATCAAAGAAGCAATCGTCTTATTCATAAATTGAGTTCCTTGATCACTCATAAGTATTCTTAGACATCCAAACCTTGTAACAAAATTTTCAAAAAAAAATCACAGAGAAGTCTCTGAGCTACAATCTTTGACTGGTTCTACTTCAGCGCATCTAGTGAAGCAATGTGTCACAGTAATGATGTATTTTTCTCCTGACCTCTTTGTTGGTGGATTGATCGGTTCAACAAAATCAACTTCCCATTTATCAAAAGTCTTCAATGTTACTTGTGGTACTATCGACATCTCATTTCTTTTGGATGACTTCCCCACTCACTAAAAAAATGATCCAAGTGGATATCGGTGGCCACCCACCTTTCCCAACTGGCTCAAAACAGTTTTCTGGCAATTTTGGCAATTTACTATTTTTAGCAGTTTTTACTTCCGGGGCCATTTTGAGGGCCTAAATGAAGGTTTTTCAGGATCGAGCTTCTCAATGATATTTGAAGGAATAGTTGAGGCCCCAAAATGAATCTCCTCAATGATACCTTTTCAACAGGCTATCATACGCCTAAAACGGAGATCGTATGCAAAAGTTACGACCCCAGGAAGTTAATGTACTAACTTACCCAAACGGGTCCCACATGACTTTTGACGCTTCATCTCCTAGGGTTAGGTTTTTGGATGTCTAGGGTTTTTGGAATTCCTGTGTATTGTAAAAAGGCCTTCAGATCCTCATTGTAATCATCTTCTTGCGAATGAGCGCAGCCACCACATCTCTTCTCAGAGATAAGCCGCCACCATTCCAGCAAGCTTGTTTCCGCTGCATTTTACAGTTTCAGCTTATTTCATTATTGAATAGAAAACCAGTTTTATTGTATCTCTGTTATTTTCTGTTAAACACCTATTAATAATCTGTATTCATTTCATTCTTCTCATAAAATCCGGATCAGTGGTATCAGCTCGGTCTACTCCTTATCGTCTTAATGCATGTCCCCAACGAGGTCGGAGTACAAAGAGTTGGGTCTCGAGCTTGTTTCTCTTGAGGAAAAAAGTGCTCACACGCCCAAGCGACCTCTCATGGTAGGAGAAAATAAATATGATGGGATAGGATATCATTTCAAACTGTTGATTGAGGAATCCCTCACGTAACAGAGGAATGAGATGATGGATAGTTTCGCGCAAATCCTTCGGTGGCTACCAACAGGCGGCACATCTTCTTCGAGAAGAGGCGCCACCCCCTTCAAAGTACAAATAAAATTTGATATTCCTATATTTGAAGGTCAGATGGACATAGATGCTATAGACAAGTGGTTGAATCTACTAGAAGGGTATTTTTCTGTCCATAACTTTTCGAATAGAGAAAATATTACTTTTGCGCTCCTCAAAGTCGTTCCCCGTGTCAAAGATTGGTGGGAAACTTTCTGTGAGCAAAAGGAAATAGAGGAACCCTCATTATTTGTGGTCATGGCCACCTGGGAATCCTTTAGGTATGCTATTAAGGAACAACACTACCCTATCGGAAGTTATGACGACCTGTATACCAAATGGACTACACTGCGGCAAGGAAGAGACCAAGCAATGTCAGATTTCACAAATACCTTCCATACCTTGCGCAACAAGCTGGGTATCAAAGATTCAGAGCGACATATGGTGCACAAGTATCGCGGTGCTCTACACTGATACATCTAGACCAAAATTTAATTTATGGACATCTCATCCTTGGGCGTGGCCTACTGATATGTCGTCAAAATCAAGCAGAAGCTCAAACAAAAGACGCGGCAATTTGGGCCAGGGAACCCCTCACAAAAAAAGCCAGTAAAGGGTGGCACCAACCCACAGAACAAAGGACAGAGAAGAGATGGACAGTATCAGAACAACCAATCCAAGCCACAAGCAAATAAGGACACCGGAAAGACAAAGAAAGATACCGGGAAGTGGTGCGACTTACATAAGAGCCCTTGGCATAACATTGTTGATTGCCGCTCAAAGAAGTCGCTGGTGGCCGAAGTGAAAGCCTCTGAATCAGATGTGGATTCTGACTCTGAGCCAGAACCATAAAGGGGAAGATGGATCATTGACACGGAACCCAATGCCACTGTTTCTACCAACAAGATCTAGCCTGGCGAACCAGACGAGCCAGAAGAAGGAGAGCACATCTTCCACTCACAAATGTGGGTAAAACGCACCCCACTACACTTCATCATTGATAGCGGTAGCCAGAAGAACCTCATCTCAGCAGAGGTCGTCAAGCGGCTGGCCCTACCAACAACGCCGCACCCACAACCCTACACCATTGGATGGCTCTGCCAAGGAAGTGATCTCCACGTCAGCCAACAATGTCGATTGTCGTACGACATCAAGCCCTTCAAAGATGAGGTATTTTGTGATGTTGCTCCTCTCGAAGTTTGTGATGTTATTTTGGGCCAACCTTATTTATGGAAACGTCATGTTGTATATGAGTCTAGGCCTCGTAGTGTTATTATTACTTTGAACAAGAAATTGTACAGGATACCTGAGGTGGTCCCACCTAGTTCTATTTCCTTGATCTCTGCTAAGCAATGAAAGAAGGTCATCTCTCAGACGGGGAAGTTTGTCTTCTTCATGATTCACTCTCAAAATAAGTGAAAGATCATGGCCACATTTAGGGTCTTTGCGGCCGACCTATCCACATAGCAGAAGCAAGTAGATAAGGTCGTGGAAGAATACTTATATATCTTCTCCTCACCTATCGGGGTACCTCTACACTGCCAGGTCAAGCACCCCATCTATCTAACCGCCGACGCATCGCTGCCCAATGGGCTAGTCTATTGCCGCTCTCTATTAGAGAATGAGGAGATCAGGTGACAGAACCAAGAGCTGCTCCACAAGGGGCACATCCCTCCCAGCTCATCACCTTACGGGAGCCCAATCGTGCTGGTAAGGAAGAAATATGGAACCTGGCAACTCTGCATTGATTACCGAGATCTGAATAAAATCACAGTCAGAAACCAATACCCGATTCCTAGAATCAACGACCTCCTTGATCAAATCACAGGGGCCAAATACTTCAACAAGATTGATCTGAAGTCTGGCTACCACTAGGTCCCGATAGAACAGACGGATGTATGGAAGACCGCCTTCAAGTCAAAGGAAGGCCTTTTTGAAAGGTTGATCATGCCCTTTGGTTTGACAAATGCACCAACCACTTTCATGAGGTTGATGGATGATATCCTGCGACCATTCACTAATAATTTTGTAGTGGTGTATCTGGATGGCATTCTCATTTATAGCAAGACTTAGGCCGAACAATTGCAACATATTCAGCAGGTTCTACACACCCTGCGACAACACAAGCTATACGCCAACTTGGAAAAATGCTCCTTCGGAATGGACAGGGTCCATTACCTGGGCTACATCATTGATCATCATGTCGTACATGTGGATCCATCCAAGATCCAAGTCATCTATGACTGGCCAGCCCCAACCACAATCACTGAGCTCTGAAGCTTCTTGGGACTGGCCAATTTCTATCACAGGTTCGTGTTGGGATTCTCCCATATTGCATGGGCCCTCATCCAAATAACTAGGGGTGGTGGTAAGGAAATATTTTCATGGGGGAGGTCCCAACAACAAGAATTCAATGATTTGAAGCAACGCTTGTGCTCAGCCCCAGTACTTTCACTACCAGACCTGCAACACCCCTTTGAGATCGAGACAGATGCTTCTGACTATGTTGTGGGCGTTGTTCTCACTCAACACGGCCACCCCATGGCCTATCATAGTGAGACACTATCAGATGTTGTCCGTAAGTACCCTACTTATGACAAAGAAATGTACTCCATTGTGCAAGCCTGCCGCCAGTGGAGACACTACATTCTTGGGAAGGAGACAATCATCCACACTGATCATAAGGCACTGCAATTCATGCAGACACAAGGAAAATTGCATAATGACCGCCATAAAAAGTGGTCCACATACTTGTAGCAATTCCACCTCAACATCAAGTATAAAATAGGAAGCACCAATCGCGTCGTTGATTGCCTCAGCAAACCGCCAGTCGCGGCACTCACCACGGTGCTAGAATATTGCGTCCATGAGACCTCTAGATGGTCCCAACTCTATGAGACAGAACCAGACTTCGCCACCACCTACCAAATGTTGGGGGAAAACACAGTTGTCGATAATTTCCCTCTTCAAGATGGGTTGTTGTGTTGTATGGGCCATATCTGTTTTAAATCAAGCAAGTGAGTGAAGCTGATCTTGGAAGCCCACTACAGTCGGGTGGCAAGACACTTCAGCGTCGAAAAGACAGTGGCGATGCTACAGAAACATTTCTATTGGTGGAAACTTCAACAGGAGGTTAGCAAGTATATCAGGTCCTACACTGCCTGCGCGATTGCCAAATCAAGCACTAAGAAATAGGGCTTGTACACCCCTCTTCCTACTCCTGAAAGGACATGGGAATCCATCTCAATGGACTACATGTCGGGCCTCCCATCCACCAAGCGAGGAAATGACTATGTTTTTGTGGTTGTTGATCGTTTTTCTAAGATGACGATTTTGGTTGCCTGCAAGAAGAACATCACAGCAGAGGCCACTGCCAAGCTCTTCTTTGAACGAGTTTGGGTACATTTTGGAATCCCATAAACCATTGTCTCAAATCGAGACAGTCGATTACTCAGCACATTCTGGTTGAGCCTCTGGTCACTACTGGACACCAAGCCCACCAAATCCACGGCCTTCCACCCTCAGACAGATGGCCAAACCGAGGTCGTAAATCGAATGATTGTGCATATCCTTCGCATGTATAATTCACAGAACCCTGGAAAATGGGATGAGAGCATTCCCTATGTCCAACATAGCTACAACCGAGCCCTGCATAGCTCAACCAACCACATCCCCTTTTAGGTGGGGTTGGGATTCCAACCATTGGATCCCATAGATGTTGCACTTCACCTTGCAGTCACCTCGACCGACTCATCTCCTGCTCCAATTGAAGCTGACAAAGCCATGCGGTTCATTGGGCAGATCCAGCACATCCGCCAACAGGTTCAGGATATCCTACAGAATTCCAATGACAAGTACAAATAACGCCATGATCAACATCGGGTGCCACATAAGTTTCAGGTGGGTGACAAAGTTTGGTTGCACTTGCAGAAAGAACGCCTTATCGGACCCCATCGGAAGCTTCACCCACTCCATTATGGTCCATACACCATCACCAAGACTTTGGGGGATAATTCTTTTCAGCACAACATTCCTCTTTTCCTTGGCCTGCACCCAGTGTTCAATGTGGATCTCCTTCGCCCTTATTTCCCACCATTATTGGACACCTCATAAGTAGTATAACAACTGACACCAACAGAGCTCAACCCCGACTGCATACAACATGCATCCGATGATCAGATTGTGGACACACAGATCAAGGGCACTCGACAACAAAGAATTCATCTTTATCGAGTCATCAAAGCAGGGCATCTCCTACACCAAGGCAAGTGGCTCACCTGGGGCAAAATTAAGCATAAATTTCCTCATCTGATGGGGGACCTCAATGCAATGGATACCATTTCTTCCTAAGGAGGGAGGATTTGTCCAAGTGGATATCGGTGGCCAACCACCTTTCCAATGGGCTATCATACGATCTTCTTTTTAGGCGTATGATAGCCAATAAAGGGCGGAACCAACCCACAAAACAAAGGACAGAGTAGAGATGGACAGTATCATGACAACCAATCCAATTCGCAAGCAAATAAGGACATCGGAAAGATAAAGAAAGATAACGGGAAGTGGTGCGACTTCCATAAGATCCCTTAGCATAACACTGCTGACTGCAGCTCAAAGAAGTCGATGGTGGCCGAAGTTAAAGCCTCTGAATCAAATGTGGATTCGGACTCTAATCCAGAACCATAAAGGGGAAGATGGATCATTGACATGGAACCCAATGCCACCGTTTCTACCACCAAGCTCCAGCCTGGTGAACCAGACGAGCTAGAAGAAGGAGAGCGCCTCTTCCACTCACAAATGTGGGTAAAATGAACCCTGCTGCACTTCATCGTTGATAGCGGTAGCCAGAAGAACCTCATCTCAATAGAGGTCATCAAGTGGTTGGCACTGCTGACAATGCCGCACCCACAACCCTACACCATTGGATGGCTCCGCCAAGGAAGTGATCTCTGCGTCAGCCAACAATGTCGACTGTCGTACAACATCAAGCCCTTCAAAGACGAGGTATTGTGTGATGTTTCTCCTCTCTAAGTTTTTGATGTTCTTTTGGGCCAACCTCATTTATGGAAACATCATGTTGTATATGATTCTAGGCTTCGTAGTGTTATTATTACTTTGAACAATAAATTGTACAGGATACCCGAGGCGGTCCCACCTAGTTCTATTTTCTTGATATATGCTAAGAAATGCAGGAAGGTCATCTCTCAGACGGGGAAGTTTGTCTTCTTCATGATTTTCTCTCAGAATAAGTGAAAGATAACGGCCACATCCAGGATCTCTACAACCGACCTCTCCACACAGCAGAAGCAAGTAGATAAGGTCGTGGAAGAATACTCGGATATCTTCTCCTCACCTACTGGGGTACCTCTACACTACCAGGTCAAGCACCCCATCAATCTGACCCCCGACGCACTGCTGCTCAATGGGCCAGTCTATCGCTGCTCTCTATTAGAGAATGAGGAGATTAAGCGATAGATCCAAGAGTTGTTTTAAAAGGGGCACATCCATCCCAGCTCATCACCTTGCGGGAGCCCAATCGTGCTAGTAGAGAAGAAAGATGGAACCTGGTGACTCTGCATTGATTACTGGGCTCTGAATAAAATCACAGTCAGAAAATGGTACTCGATTCCGCGAATCGACGATCTCCTTGATAAACTCATGGGGGGAAAATACTTCAGCAAGATTGATCTAAAGTCTGGCTACCACTAGGTCTCGATAGAACATACAGATGTATGGAAGACCGCCTTCAAGTCAAAGGAAGGCATTTTTGAATGGTTGGTCATGCCCTTTGGTTTGACAAATGCGCCAACCACTTTCATGAGGTTGATGGACAATATCCTGTGACCATTCACCAATAATTTTGTAGTGGTGTATCTGGATGACATTCTCATTTACAACAAGACTTGGGCCAAACACTTGCAACATATTCAACAGGTTTTGCACACCCTGCGAAAACACAAGCTATACACCAACTTGGAAAAATGCTCCTTCGACATGGACATGGTCCATTACCTGGGCTACATCGTTGATCAGCAAAGTTGATCTCATAAGCCCACTACATTCAGGTGGCATGACACTTCGGCGTCGAAAAGAGAGTGGAGATGCTACATAAACATTTCTACTAGCCTAAACTTCGACATGAGGTCAGCAAGTATATCAGGTTCTGCACTGCCTACGTGATTGCAAAACCAAGCAATAAGAAACAGGGCCTGTACACCCCTCTTCCTACTCCTGACAGACCATGGGAATCCATCTCAATGGACGACATGTCGGCACTCCCGTCCACCAAGCAGGGAAACGACTGTGTTTTTGTGGTTTTTGATCGCTTTTCTAAGATGGCGATTTTGGTTGCCTGTAAGAACATCACAGCAAAGGCCACTGCCAAGCTCTTCTTTGAATGAGTCTGGATACATTTTGGAATCCCACAAACCATTGTCTGATATCGGGATAGTCGATTTCTGAGCACATTTTGGTCGAGCCTCTAGTCATTGTTGGACACCAAGATCACCAAATCCACGGCTTTCCACCCTCAGACAGATGGCCAAACCAAGGTCGTAAATTGAATGATTGTGCATATCCTTCGCATGTATAATTCACAGAACCCTCACACATGGGATGAGAGCCTTCCCTATGTCCAACATAACGACAACCAAGCCTTGCATAGCTCAACCGGCCATAGCCCCTTTCAGGTGGGGTTGGGATTCCAACCATTGGGTCCCATAGATGTTGCACTTCCCCTTGCGGTCACCTTGACCGACTCATCTCCTGCTCCAACTGATGTTGAAAAAGCCACCCAGTTCATTGAGCGGATCTAGCACATCCTCCAACAGGTTCAGGATATCCTACATAAGTCCAATGACAAGTACAAACAACACCATGATCAACATCGGGTGCCACATAAGTTTTAGGTGGGCGACAAAGTTTGGTTGCACTTGCAGAAAGAACGCCTTAACGGACCCCATCAGAAGCTTCACCCACTAAATTATGGGTCGTAGACCATCACCAAGACCGTGGGGGATAATACTTTTCAGTTCAACATTCCTCTTTTCCTTGGCCGACACCCAGTGTTCAATGTGGATCTCCTTCGCCCTTATTTCCCACCATTATTAGACACCTCAGAAGTAGCAGAACAACTGACACCAACAAATTTCAACCCCGACTGCATACAAAAGGAATCCGATGATCATATTGTGGACACACATATCAAGGGCACTCGACAACAAAGAATCCAGCTTTATAGAGTCGTCAAAGCAGGGCAGCTCCTGCACCAAGGCAAGTGGCTCACCCGGGGCCAAATTCAGCAGAAATTTCCTCATCTGATGGGGGACCTCAATGAAATGGAGACCATTGCTTCATAAGGAGGTATTATTGATCCATGTCGATATTAGTGGCCACCCACCTTTCCCAACTGGGTCAAAATAGTTTTCTGACAATTTTGGCAATTTACTATTTGTAGCAGTTTTTACTTCCAGGTCCATTTTGAGGGCCTAAATGAAGGTTTTTAGGGATAGATATTCTTAATTATATCCAAAGGCATTATTGAGGCCCCAACATTAATCTCCTCTACAATACCTTTCCAACAGGCTATCATACGCATAAAACGGAGATCTTATGCAAAAGTTACGACCCCGAGAAGTTAATGTACTAACTTACCCAAACGAGGCCCACATGACTTTTGGCGCTTCATCTCCTAGGGTTAGGTTTTTGGATGTCTAGGGTTTTTGGCATTCCTGTGTATTGTAAAAAGGCCTTCAGAGCCTCATTGTAATCATCTTCTTGCGAATGAGCGCAACTGTCACAACTCTTCTCAGAGATAAGCCGCCACCATTCTAGCAAGCTTGTTTCCGCTATATTTTACAGTTTCATCTTATTTCATTATTGAATAGAAAACCAATTTTACTATATCTCTATTATTTTGTGTTAAACACCTATTAATAATCTGTATGCATTTCATTTTTCTCATAAAATCCGGATCAGGTATCATAGCGGTCTACTCCTTGTCATCTTAATGCATGTCCCCAACGAGGTCAGAGTACAAAGAGTTGGGTCTCGAGCTTGTTTCTCTTGAGGACAAAAGCTCTTGCACGCCCAAGCGACCTCTCATGATAGGAGAAAAAAAATATGACGGGATAGGAGATCCTTTCAAACTATTTATTGAGGAATCCCTCATGCAACAGAGGAACGAGATGATGGATAATTTCGCACAAATCCTTCGGCGGCTACCAACAAGCGATGCATCTTCTTCGCGCGGATGTGCCACCCCTTTCAAGGTACAAATACACTTTGATATTCCTATATTTGAAGGTCAGATAGACATAGATTTTGTAGACAAGTGGTTGAATCTACTAGAAGGGTATTTTTCTGTCCATAACTTTTCGAATAGAGAAAAGATTACTTTTGCGCTCCTCAAAGTTGTTCCCCGTGTCAAAGATTGGTGGGAAACTTTATGTGAGCAAAAGGAAACAGAGGAACCCTCATTATTTGCAGTCACGACCACCTGAGAATCCTTTAGGGATGCTATTAAGGAACAATACTACCCTATCGGAAGTTATAACGACATGTATACCAAATGGACTACACTGCGACAAGAAAGAGACCAAGCAATGTCAGATTTCACAAATACCTTCCATACCTTGCGCACCAAGCTGGGTATCAAAGGTTCAGAGTGACATCTGGTGCTCAAGTATTGCGGTGATTTGAACCGATACATCCAGACCGAAATGGAATTTCTGGACATCTCATCCTTGGGCACGGCCTACTGGTATGCCGTCAAAATCGAGCAGAAGCTCAAACAAAAGACACGGCAATTTGGGTCGGGGAAGCCCTCACAACAAAAGCCAGTAAAGGGTGGCACCAACCCACAGAACAAAGGACAGAGCAGAGATGGATAGTATCAGGACAACCAATCCAAGCCGCAAGCAAAGAAGGACACCAAAAAGACAAAGAAAGATACTGGGAAGTGGTGCGACTTTCATAAGAGCCATTGGCATAACACTGCTGACTGGCTCTCAAAGCATTCACTGGTGGCCGAAGTGAAAGCCTCTGAATCAGATGTGGATTCTAACTCTGAGACAGAACCATAAAGGGGAATATGGATCATTGACGTGGAACACAATGCCACCGTTGCGACCACCAAGCTTCAGCCTGGCAAACCAGACAAGCCAGAAGAAGGAGAGCGCCTCTTCCACTCACAAATGTGGGTAAAAGGCACCCCGTTGCACTTCATCGTTGATAGCGGTAGCCAGAAGAATCTCATCTCAGCAAAGGTCATTAAGCAGTTATCCCTACCGACAACACCGCACCCACAACCCTACACCATTGGATGGCTCTGCCAAGGAAGCGATCTCCATGTTAGTGTTGTTGGGAAAAATACCCTACGGACTAGCAAACTAGGGTCAGGCTTGCATGCAGATTTTGACCGTAAAGAAATTACTTTTTAACATACCACCCAAAACTTAAACCCCTCCTTCACAATACATGCATGGAAAGAAACTACTAACCTTTTTATTGATGTTTGGTGTAGATCCTCCGTTGCGCTTTGCCCGCTTACTTGCGCTGCTCCTTCCAAAGATAATCTTGCAATCAAGACAAAACACTACGCATGCATGCTACTTTTCTACTTGAGGGTTAGAAATTAAACATAAATTAAACAAATCATAGATAACTCATGCATTGGGATGGGAAAAGTATTCTTTTATTATTTTCAAAATGAATCAACTTACAATCAATAGTCGATACTGGCCACCGCTCCTTGATCCTGATCCTGGGCTCCTCCTCTTCTTTTGTCCTCCAAATGCTTTGCGTTAATTATCCTTAGGCTTGAGGAAAGGATAAAGGGTTGGGACAATGGATTCGGAAAATGGGCAGAGTTTCTTCGCTATATTTTTCCCTCCTCCCAAATGGTACCCCTACCCCTTCTTTTATAGTCTAGAAGGAGCTAGGGTTTTGGACGAACTCTCGGCCATGCATGGCCGGGAGTTTCAGTTAACTGACCCATAGATTTTTGTCCCGTCGGAAAATTTCCTATTTTTGTGTTTTGTTAGGTAAACGCGGGTTGTAGTAGGCCTATCAGCGTTCACACGCGTGCAGTAGTGGGTTAGGGCGCGTGTACCTTGACCCAAGAGGATTTTCAAAGAGGTTTTTCAGCAGATGTTTTGGCAATGAAGGGATATGAGTTGGCCTGATGCCAGGTAAGCATGTGTGATGCAATTTAGGGTTATAACAGTCAGCCAACAATGTCGATTGTCATATGGCATCAAGCCCTTCAAAGATGAGGTATTGTGTGATGTTGCTCCTCTCGAAGTTTGTGATGTTTTTTTGGGCCAACCTTATTTATGGAAACGTCATGTTGTATATGAGTCTAAGCCTCGTAGTGTTATTATTACTTTGAACAAGAAATTTTACAGGATACCCGAGGCGGTCCCACCTAGTTTTATTTCCTTGATCTCCGCTAAGCAATGCAGGAAGGTCATCTCTCAGATGGGGAAGTTTGTGTTCTTTGTGATTCTCTCTCAGAATAAGCGAAAGATCACGACCACGTCCAGGGTCTCTGTAGCCAAACTCTCCACACAGCAGAAGCAAGTAGATAAGGTCATGGAAGAATACTTAGATATCTTCTCCTCACCTACCGGGGTACCTCTACAATGCCAGGTCAAGCACCCCATCGATCTGACCCCCGACGCATCGCTGCCGAATGGGCCAATCTATCACTGCTCTCATTTAGAGAATGAGGAGATCAAGCGACAGATCCAAGAGATGCTCCACAAGGGGAACATCTGTCCCATCTCATCACCTTGCAGGAGCCCAATCATGCTAGTATAGAAGAAATATGGAACCTAGCGACTCTACATTGATTACCGGGCTCTAAATAAAATCACAATCAGAAACCGGTACCCGATTCCCCGAATCGACGACCTCCTTGATCAACTCACAGGATCCAAATACTTCAGCAAGATTGATCTGAAGTTTGGCTACCACCAGGTCCCGATAGGACAAACATATGTATGGAAGACCACCTTCAAGTCAAAGGAAGGCCTTTTTGAATGCTTGGTCATGCCCTTTGGTTTGACAAATGCGCCAACCACTTTCATGAGCTTGATGGACGATATTCTGTGAACATTCACCAATAATTTTGTAGTGGTGTATATGGATGACATTCTCATTGACAGCAAGACTTAGGCTGAACACTTGCAACATATTCAGCAGGTTCTACACACCCTGCGACAACACAAGCTATACGCCAACTTGGAAAAATGCTCCTTCGTCATGGAAAAGTTCCATTACCTGGGCTACATCATTGATCAGCATGGTGTACATGTGGATCCAGCCAAGATCCAAGTCATCCGTAACTGCCCAGCCCCAACCACACTCACTGAGCTCTAAAGCTTCTTGGGACTGGCCTATTTCTATCGCAGGTTCGTGTTGGGATTCTCCCATATTGCATGGGCACTCAGCCAAATAACCAGGGGTGGTGGTAAGGAAAAATTTGCATGGGGGAGGTCCAAACAACAAGCGTTCGATGATTTGAAGCAACGCTTGTGCTCAGCCCCAGTACTTTCACTCCCAGACCTGCAACAACCCTTTGAGATCGAGACAGATGCTTTCGACTATGCTATGGATGTTGTTCTCACTCATCACGACCACCCTGTGGCCTATCATAGTGATACATTATAATATGTTGTCCATAAGTACCCTACCTATGACAAAGAAATGTACTCCATTGTGCAAGCTTGCCAGCAGTGGAGACACTACATTCTTTGGAAGGAGACAATCATCCACACTGATCATAAGCCACTATAGTTCATGTAGACACAAGGAAAATTGCAGAATGACTGCCATCAAAAGTGGTCCACATACTTGCAGCAATTCCACCTCAACATCAAATATAAAATAGGGAGCACCAATCGCATCATTGATTGCCTTAGTAGACCACCAGTCATGGCACTCACCACGGTTCTAGACTCTTGCAGCCATGAGACCTATGGATGGCTCCAACTCTATGAGACAGACCCGGACTTCGCCACCGCCTACCAAATGTTGGGGGAAAACACAGTTGTCAATAATTTCCATCTTCAGGATGGGTTGTTGTGTCGTCTGGTCCATATCTATGTTCCATCAGCGAGTGAGCGAAGATGATCTAGGAATCCCACTACAGTCGGGTGGAAGGACACTTCGACGTCAAAAAGACAGTGGCGATGCTACAGAAACATTTCTACTGACCGAAACTTCGACAGGAGGTCAGCAAGTATATCAGGTCCTGCATTGCCTGCGCGATTACCAAACTGAGCACTATGAAACAGGGCCTGTACACCCCTATTCCTGCTCCTGACAGGCCATGGGAATCCATCTCAATGGACCACATGTCAGGCCTCCCATCCACCAAGTGGGGAAATGACTGTGTTTTTGTGGTTGTTGATCGCTTTTCTAAGATGGCGATTTTGGTTGCCTGCAAAAAGAACATCACAGCAGAGGCCACTGCCAAGCTCTTCTTCGAATGAGTCTGGGTACATTTTGGAATACCACAAACCATTGTCTCAGATTGGGACATTTGATTTCTCTGCACATTATGGTTGAGCCTATGGTCACTGTTGGACACCAAGCTCACCAAATCCACAACCTTCCACCCTCAGACAGATGGCCAAACTGAGGGCGTAAATCGAATGATTGTGCATATCGTTCGCATGTATAATTCATAGCACTCTCGCACATGGGATGAGAGCCTTCCCTATGTCCTACATAGCTACAACTGAGCCCTGTATAGCTCAACTGGCCACATCCCCTTTCAGGTGGGGTTGAGATTCCAACCATTGGGTCCCATAGATGTTGCATTTTCCCTTGCGGTCACCTCGACCGACTCATCTCCTACTCCAACTGATGCTGACAAAGCTACCCGGTTCATTGAGCGGATCCATCACATCTACCAATGGGTTCAGGATATCCTACAGAAGTCCAATGACAAGTACAAACAACACCATGATCACATCGGGTGCCACATAAGTTTCAGGTGGGCGACAAAGTTTGGTTTCACTTGCAGAAAGAACGCCTTACCAGACCCCATCGGAAGCTTCGCCCACTCCGTTATGGGTCGTACACCATCACCAAGACCATGGGGGATAATGTTTTTTAGCTCAACATTCCTCATTTCCTTGTCCTGCACCCAGTGTTCAATGTGGATCTCCTTTGCCCTTATTTCCCACCATTATTGGACACCTCAGAAGTAGCAGAACAACTGACACCAATATATCTCAACCCCGACTGCATACAACAGGCATCCAATGATCATATTTTGGACACACATATCAAGTGCACTCAACAACAAAGGATCCATCTTTATCGAGTCGTCAAAGCAGGGCAGCTCCTGCACCAAGGCAAGTGGCTCACCCTGGGCCAAATTCAGCAGAAATTCCCTCATCTAATGGGGGACCTCAACGTAATGGAGACCATTTCTTCCTAAGGAGGGAGGATTTATCTATGTGGATATCATTGGCCACCCACCTTTCCCAACTGGCTCAAAATAGTTTTCTTGCAATTTTGGCAATTTACTATTTTTAGCAGTTTTTACTTCCGAGGTCATTTTAAGGGCCTAAATGAAGGTTTTTCAGGATTGAGATTCTCAAATATATCCAAAGGCATGATTGAGGCCCCAAAATGAATCTCCTTGATGATACCTTTTCAACGGGCTATCATACACCTAAAACGGAGATCGTATGCAAAAGTTACCACCCCGAGAAGTTAATGTACTAACTTACCCACATGAGTTTTGGTACTTCATCTCCCAGGGTTAGGCTTTTGGATGTCTAGGGTTTTTGGCATTCCTTTGTATTGTAAAAAGGCCTTCAGAGCCTCATTGTAATCATCTTCTTGTGAATGAGCACAGCCGTCACATCTCTTCTCATAGATAAGCCACCACCATTCCAACAAGCTTGTTTCCGTTCCATTTTACAGTTTCAGCTTATTTCATTATTGAATAGAAAACTAGTTTTATTGTATCTCTGTTATTTTTTGTTAAACACCTATTAATAATCTGTATTCATTTCTTTCTGCTCATAAAATCCGGATCACAAACATCACAAGTCTAACATAATTCCTTAGAATCCTTATGAAGGGTGGGCCACCAAAGTCCTGTGCGCAAAATCCTCTTAGTCATTGTCTTTCTTGCATAATGGCCTCCCGCAACTCCTTCATGTGCCTCTAATAATATCATATGTATTTCATGCTCCAATACACATCGTCGAAGGATACCATCTACGTCTAACTTATACAAGTTCCCTGTTATAAGTTGATAGTTTGTTGCGTTCACTACTAATTGCTTCTTCTGCGCAACTGTAAAATCAGGTGGGGATACTCTTGTGCTCAAGAACTGGACTGTGTCTGCAAAATAATCATCAACCATTTGTACTACAAACAGGTGCGTGTCTAGTAGTCTTTCATCCATATTTCCTTCATCTTCCCCTGATAGTATGTGCGACAAATGATCTAGTCCTATATTAAATTTCACTGGTTTTACAATTACATCAAAATCATATTCCTAACACAATAATGGCCATCTGCATATTCTCCCCCCCAACACTAGCTTATTGACTAGGTATCTCAGCGCAAAATGATCTGCATACATCTTAAAGTGTGATCACAAAAGCTAATGTCTAAACTTTTGCAGTGCATACACCATTGTCAATCCTTCTTTCTCTGTGGCAGTATAATTGTGTTCAATAGATGACAACTTTTTGTTAGCAAATGCAATGGGATGATCCAAGTCTCCTTCCCCTGGCTGAGCCAAAACTACACTTAATTCTATAGAGGATGCATCGTGTACATCGAATTATTTCTTCAAAACTAGAAATACTAAGATCAACGCGGTGACCGATTTATGTTTCAAAGTATCTAAACTCTGTGAACATTCTTCATTCCACTGAAATTTAACCTCCTTCTTCAGCGGCTTCTCCAATGGGGCTGTGATCTGTGCGTATCCCCTGATAAATATTCTATAGTACCATGTATGGCCCAATGTTTCTCCCAACTATCGCACTGAAGTAGAGAGTATCAAATCTACAATCACGACTATCTTCACAGGATCAGCCAAAAGTCTATGTTTACACACCACATGACCCAACAAGATACCAAATGGCACACAAAAAATACACTTATTTAAGTTTAATGAAATCTGAAATTTTTTACATGTGTCCAACATTAAGCGCAAAGTCTCAACATGATCCTTCAAAAAACTAAATATTGTCCAATCATCTAAGTATACTTCTAAGAACTTATGAATAAACTCTTTAAAAATTGCTACAACAACTCTAGAAAATATCATCGGTGCATTCTTCAATCCAAAAGGCATAATTGTATACTCATAGCATCCTCATTTTGTTGCAAAGGTTGTCTTATGTCTATCCTCTTGCAAAATCTTGATCTGGTGGTACCCTGAGAATGCATCTATAAAAGAGTAAGCCTCCTGACCCCCTACATTCTCCAAAACGTCATTTGTAAAAGGAGTAAGAAACGGGTCATGTAAACATGAATCATTCAATTTCTTATTCGGATTATTTTCGGCACGAAACGAGAGCCGAGATGTAATAAATAAATGTACAGAGATATCGTGGATATCCAATAGTATAACATAAATGTATCAGAGATGCAACCATAAACACAGAGATACAGTAATACACGATTTCTATTAATGAAATAAATGTACAGAGACTGTAAAAATACAGAGTGAAAGACTCGCTAGAATGGTGGTAGCTTATCTTTAAGAAGAGATGTGACGGCTACTCGCATTCGCAAGAAGATGATTACAATGAGGCTCTGAAGGCCTTTTTACAATAAACACGAATTCCAAAAACCCTAGACATCCAAAAACCTAACCCTAGGAGATGAACTATTAAGCCCTAATGTTGGCTCATTACCCCTTAATTGGGGCATATTATATTAGTAATGTTATTTTATTTATGTCGGCTTTAGGCCATTAGTTGTAATTATACCTCCTAGTATCCTATATATACCAAGGAGACATTTTCATTTTGA
>SNQJ01S0000064.1:446151-457391 GCA_010110895.2 Picea sitchensis | reverse complement strand
CATCTTGTACTTGAACATTTAAGTGGGGTAAAAGGAGGTTGCCCCCTCGAAGAGGCTTATTATCTGAAATTATATCTGTTTCAAGGTGTTGAGTACTTTTCCTGAGGTTTTTCCATGCTATATTGAGGTTTGGTTCTTAACATGAAACTCCAAAAGTCATGTGGGCCTCGTTTGGGTAAGTTAGTACATCAACTTCCTGGGGTCGTAACTTTTCCATACGATCTCCGTTTTAGGCACATGATATCCCATTGGAAAGGTATTGTTGAGACGATTCATTTTGGAGGAAATATCAAAGGAACTTCCATATTTCTCCCCGTTTTCCCAAAAACATTGTTTAGGGCCTCAAAATGGCCCCGAAAGTTAATAACTGTTAAAAATAGTAAATTACCAAAATTGCCAAAAAACTGTTTTAAGCTAGTTGGAAAAGGTGGGTGGCCACCGATATCCACCTGGATCAATCATCCCTCCTTAGGAAGAAATGGTCTCCATTGCATTGAGTGCTCAGGGGAGAGGGAAAAAAAAATTCTGAATCTGCATCTTGATGAGCTGCTTGCCTTGTTGGAGAAGTTGCGCTACTTAGTTTGTTGAAGGTTGTCACGAACATGTGGCTGGAAGGGTTGGAACTTTTTAACCAGTCTAGCTACATGAGATGCTTGTGTGCAAAATGAATCTTTGCGCTTTGCTACAACCTTGTCGACCTACTTCTGTTGGATAGAAGGTGTTTGGGGCAAGGCTGTAGTGGTTGCAATGTCCTTCTATTCCCCTTTTGAACAGATTGTGAAGAAGCTGAATTTTGCAGTATGAGATACTACCTTGCGGCATTGTTTAGGTGGAACAATAGTTGGAACTACCTATGGTATTTTTTAGAGATGACCCCCCAAAGTAACAATGACACTACGAGGTCGATACTCATAAACAACACGGCGTCTCCACATATATGGCTGGACCAAGAGAACATCACAGACATCCAGTGGGGAAACATCACATAATACCTCATCCTTGAAAGAAGCCACCCGATGTTGTATGGTTGTGAGTGTGGTGTTGTCAAAAATCCCAACTGTTTGACAACCTCTACCAAGATGAGGTTCTTCTGGCTTCTGTTATCAACAATAAAATGCAGCAGGTTCCCCTTCACCCACATCTATGAATGAAAAAGGATCTCCCCCTCTTCAGGATTTGTTGGTTCTTCTGGTTGAATTGTTGCGGTCGTGACAATAGTAGTGGGGTCTACGTCAATGATCTGTCCTTTACCAGTATTTTTAGAATCAGATTCTAAATCAGGGTTCATCTCCTTGTCTTTGATCTCGGCCACCAATGACTTTTTTGAGAGACATTCATTGGTGTTGTGCCAGGGTCTTTTGTGGAAATCGCACCACTTTTTGGTTTCCTTCTTTGTCTTCCCGTGACCCTTCTTTTCCTGTGGCTTGGAATGGTTTTCGAAAGACTATTTGTTAGGGTCGTCTTTGTCATACTTTGGTTTTTGCAGATTTGCAGACTTGAACTCCCGTTTGTTCTGGTGCTTAAATTTCTGCTCAATTTTAACAGCATATCGATAAGCAGCACGAAGTGATGAGATGTCCAAAAAATCCATTTCAGTTTGGATGTATCTGTGTAGAGCCCCGCGATATTTCAGAACCAAATGTCACTCGGAGTCTTTGATACCCATATTGGTGCGCAAGGTATGGAAGGTATTGGTGAACTCCGACACTGCTTGGCCCCTCTCTTGTTGCAGTGTGGTCCATCTCATGTACTGATCCTCATATTTGCAAACAGGGTAATATTGTTCCTTTACCACATCCACAAAAAAATCCCAAGTGGGCTCGGCCCCATATATTCCAGACTCCTTGGTGGAACTTTTCTCCCAGTAAGTTTCCCACCAATGTTTAACATGGGGGAGAGATTTAAGGAGTGCGAAGGTGATCTTTTTTCTAACGGAAAAATTGTGAGCAGAGAAATAACCTTCTAGCAGATTTAACCATTTGTCTAGGGCTTCTGCATCTATCTGTCCTTCAAATACAGGAATATCAAAATTAACTTGTACCTCGAAAGGTGAGGTGCCTCCAAAGTGGTCACTTGATGAAGAAGTTTCTGCTGCTATCAACAGGCATTGAAGGATGTGGGAAAAATTCTCCATCATTTCGTCCCTCTGTCGTGTGAGAGCTTGCTCAAGAAATAGATTGATAGGATTGGTTGCTCCGTCGTTTTTTTTTTCTTCCGCCATTGAGGATTTCTTGGGTGTGCGAGAGCGATTGTCCTCAAGAGAGACAAGCTTGAGACCCAACTTTCTATACGCAACCCTCGTCGGGGACATGCACTGAAAAAATGATCAAGAACAGCTTGCTCTGATACCACTGATCCAGATTATTTTCAGCACGAAATGAGAGCGGAGATGTAATAAATAAATGCACAGAGATATCGCGGATATCCAATAATATAACAAAAATGTATCAAAGATGCAACCATAAACACAGAGATACAGTAATACATGATTTCTATTAATGAAATAAATGTACAGAGACTGTAAAAATACAGAGTGAAAGACTCGCTAGAATGGTGGCAGCTTATCTCTGAGAAGAGATGTGACGGCTACTCACATTTGCAAGAAGATGATTACAATGAGGCTATGAAGGCATCTTTACAATAAACAGGAATGTAAAAAACCCTAGACATCCAAAAACGTAACCTTGAGAGATGAAACGCCAAAAGTCATGTGGGCCCCGTTTCGGTAAGTTAGTACATCAACTTCTCGAGGCCGTAACTTTTGCATACGATCTTTGTTTTAGGCGCATGATAGCCCGTTGGAAAGGTATTGTCGAGGAGATTCATTTTGGGGGAAATATCAAAGAAACCTTCATATTTCTCCCCTTTTTCCAAAAAACATCGTTTAGGGCCTCAAAATGGCCCCGGAAGTTAAAAACTGCTAAAAATAGTAAATTACCAAAATTGTCAGAAAATTGTTTTGAGCCAGTTGGAAAAGGTGGGTGGCAACCAATATCCACCTGAATAAATTTCCTCAAATCTACACAAATTATGATTCCCCGTGTCTTCTTGTCCTAAACTACCATTGGATTGATTCATTCTGACTCTGCGACAGGTTCAATAATTCATGCTTCTAGCATCCTAACTATCTTTGCTTTCACTTTCTTCTTATACACAGGGTTCAACTGGTATGGTCTCTACTTCACAGGCTTGGCATTCAGTGTCAAAGGAATCTTCATCTCTCCTAGTTCCCCAACAATCCCCTTCATTTCTAAAAACGTAGTCGGACACAAGTCTTGATATTTGTGCAGTAAATCAACAATATTCTCAATTGTTTATTCACTGCAGTAGTCTCCAATGTTCGCGAATTTTGGATTATCCTTTGTACCAATGTTCAGTTTACGTGTTTTCAATGGCTTTTCATACACACCATATTCAAGCTCTAGACCCTCTACTATGTGATCTCCTTCAGTTTATGGTATTTGCAAATTTCTAGGGTCTTCATCCTCCAGGTCTTCTTCAACAATATTATAACAGTGCAAAACCTATTCAATTGTCGCAAAAAAAAAAATTGTTGGCGTGTAGTGGGCAGACCCGTGGCTCAACATTAATTCACCAACAAAACCCTAAAATATCGACCCTTTCGACATCACTCGTAAGCAGGTGAAGTCTCGTCCGAGGTATTTATGGGGATTGTAGGAACCAGGTTTCCGCAGTCATAAAGGAATAGGAGATAGTCATCATGTTCGTTATGTTGGAAACATGCCAACTAATTTCCCATGTGGTTCCATGCACATCACCTAAAATTAGAATGTGCATGCATGCACACTACAATGAACAGTTTGTGTAATTGGTGGATCATATTGTAATGAGTTTGTCTAATTGTTTGATAGGTGCTATATAGACGAGCATACCCATATAGGTGATGTGAGTGAGTAGCAATGCAGTTTAGCATAGTGTGTGGGAAGAGAGTGAGAGGATGGTTGTATGTTTGTGATTGGCTATTGTAATTCTCCCTTGAATAATAAGAATATCAATTATCATTGTCGCGTGGTTTTTCTCATGCTGAGTTTCCACATAAATCATTGTGTTAATTGTGGGATTGTTGTTGTGTCTTGTGGTTCTCAGTTATTTCTGCTTGTCAATTATTTATTCTATGTTTATGATTTCGTTGCCTAACAAGTGGTATCAAAGCACAAAGTTGAAGAATCTGAGAGCGAAGGATAAAAAAAGGCAATATTGGAGTTGATGAGTTGTGCTGAGTGGACCTGCGTGATTTCAAGAGACTGATCTACATGAGTGATCAACGTGGGATGGTTTTATTACAATGTCACAGGTTGTCCCTGTTAGATAGAGCGACAGTCGCAGGTACACTTCAGAAACTAAATTTTGGAGAAAAGTGTCGCAGGCTATCCTCTTACAAGGTGCGACACTTTTAAAAAATTGTCGCAGGCTATCCTTTTAAAATATGTGACACCTATTGTTTTTTGGAAAGTCCATGTATGAAGTGAAGACAATCTTTTGATTCCATTAAGCACGGGATATAATCTCTTTTATAAGGTTAATATTTTACGCACACAAGGTGGATGTCATACAACATGACGTGGATAAATTTATAAAGGAGTGGTTCACTTTTGTCTTATTATACACATAAGACAAATTATATGGAGGGATCGAATTTTTGAATGGAGGATGTCCCATAAATTTAATGTGTGGAGAATGTTTAGAGGTGGAAATTTTTTTATTTTTTATTTTTTAAAAGGTTTTGAAATATATATTAATATTTTTTGGCTTAAAATTTTTATGGTTCAACATTGAAACGTAAGATTATTCCTCCATATTTTAAAAAGGCAAGTTCTTTTATAAGCAGTGGTTTGGGAGTTTGTTCTAATGGCGAAAGTGCGGAGTTCTATGTTTGAGGTGGAGAACTTCAACGGCAAGAATAACTTTCAGTTATGGAAGCTCAAGATGCGGGATCTGCTGGTGCAACAAGGATTGCAAAAGGCTTTGGACGAGGACTGGGATGATCTCGATTCAAGAGTTCTCAGTACCATTCATCTGTGCTTGGAAGATGAAGTCTTGTTTAACATTATTGGAGAAGAAACAACAATAGACTAATGGAACAAGATGGAAAGTCTTTATATGACAAAGTCCTTGAAGAACATAATCTTCTTGAAGAGGCAGTTGTACAGCTTACGGATGAAAGAAGGTACAAAAATTGATGATCATTTTAATGTTTTCAATACATTGATTTGTTAATTATCTAGTATGGAAGTAAAGTACGAAGATGAGGACAAGGTAGTTACATTATTGTGTTCATTTCCTGAGTCCTAGGATCATCTGGTCACATCTATGAAGTTTATCTCAACAGATGCCATTGATTATGACATTGTTGTGGGAGCTATGTTGGCTAAGGAAATGAGAAGAAGGTCCAGTAAAGAAACCTCAACAGCAGAAGCAATGGTGGCCATAGGTCAATCTAAATAAAGAGGGAAAGATCAGAGGGGTACATCAAGGTCTAATTCAAAAGGAAAAAAGAGTAAGCAGAAATGTTGGTTCTGTGGAAAATCAAGGCATCTGAAGAAGGATTGTTGGAAAAGACAAAATGCATCTAAAGAGGACTGCACAAAGGAAGCAAAGGAAACTAATTTAGCTGAAACAAGTTCAGGTTTAGGTTCAAGTATGGTTGATGAGGTATTTTCTACTTGTGATTTTTGACATCAACATCAACATTGGTTGTTAGGTTCTGGTGCATCCCGCCACATGTGTCTTCATAGAAATTGGTTCTCAACTTACCAATCTATTAATGATGGTGTTGTTTTTATGGAAAATGAACTTTCTTATAAAATTGTTGGGGTTGGTAGTGTCTGGATTAAAATGCATGATGGTTTTGTAAGAACATTAATAGATGTAAGGCATGTACCCGATCTTATAAAGAACTTGATATCTTTGGGAGTTCTAGATTCTGTTGGTTACAGGTGTACAACTCAAGGTGGAGTATTGAAGGTGTCAAAAAGCATCTTAGTAATAATGAAGGCAAAGAGGATCGAGAGCCTTTAACAACGTGAAGGAAGGATTGAAATAAATCAAGCAGTGTTAGCATATGAAGGTGCAAGTGACTATGTTCGTTTATGGAATCAGTGTTTGGGTCATATGAGCGAAAAAGGACTTAAGTTATTGGGTGATTGTAACTCACTTCCAAGTTTAAAGTCTATGAATTTGAATTTTTGCAAGTATTGTGTTTTTGGAAAATAGTGTAGACAAAAGTGTAAAACATAAAGACATATAAGCAAAGGTATCCTTGATTACATTCATTCAGATGTTTGGGGACCATCCCCTACAGTTTCGTTTGGAGGATTGTCATATTTTGTGAAATTTATAGATGGTTACTCTAGAAAGGTTTGGGTCTATTTACTTAAAATAAAAGTTGATGTATTTAATACTTTTAAACGAGCTTTAGTTGAAAACAACACTGACATGTCAATCAAGTGTTTAAGAACAGATAATGGATTTGAGTTCACATATGTGGAATTTGAAAACTATGACAAGGAAGATGGGATCGAAAGACATAAGACCACGAATTATACTCCTCGGCAAAATGGTGTTGTTGAACGCATGAATATGACTCTTCTAGAGAGAACAAGGAGCATGCTCAGTGATGCCAAGTTGTAGTAGGAAGTGTGGGCAGAAGCAGTTCTTACAACATGTTATCTGATAAATCGGTCACCATCAACTGCAATAAATTGTAAGATTCCATAAGAGGTATGGACAGGTCATTCATGTGATTATCCAAATCTGAGAATATTTGGTTGTCATGATTATGCTCTTATTTCTAAAGATCAGTGTTCTAAGTTAGATCTTAGATCAAAGAGATATGTCTTTGTTGGTTATGGCGATGGATTTAAGGGGTATAGATTGTGGGATCCTACTTCCCATCATAAGCAAATATGTAATATTTGATGAATCCTCAGTCATAAAATCAGATTTGCTAGATGTTGAAGTGAGGAAAGAACATGTATCGTAAATTCAGCAAATTTAGTGGGAGACTCGGCGATCTTCAGAAAGGGAGCAACATGAATAAGTTTTAGAAGAAGAAGAAGAAGATGCAGAAAATATTCAGGAAACTAAGGATATGCCTCAACCATCTCTAAGGAGATCTACAAGAGTTAGGAATCCTCCTACAAGATATGATGATTATGTTTCATCTGTGGCTTTGGTTTCAATTGATGGAGAACCTAGTTGTTATCAAGAAGCAATTAAGGTATCTGAAAGTGCTAAATGGAAAGAAGTTATGAAATAAGAAATAAATGAATTAGAGAGGAATAAAACATGGGCCCTGGTGGAACTTCCAAAGGACAGGAAGGTTTCCGGCTACAAGTGGGTCTACAAATTGAAAAAGGGTGTTGATGATAAAGTTGAAAGGTATAAAGCAAGACTGATAACAAAAGGGTATTCTCAAAAGGAAGGTATTGATTTTCATGAAATATTTTGATCGGTTGTGAAGCTTGTTTCAATTCGTGTTATGTTAGCGCTAGTTGCTTTACTTGATCTTGAGTTAGAGCAACTAGATGTTAAAACAGTGTTTCTACATGGAGATTTGGATGAGGATATATATATAAGGAACAACCAGAAGGGTTTGTTCATGATCACAATAGGAGGTTTGTTTGCAAACTCAAGAAGTCATTGTATGGCTTGAGGCAGTCTCTTAGGCAATGGTACAAAAATTTTGATTCCTTCATGGTGAACCTAAATTTTACAAAAGTGAATATGATCACTGTGTTTACTTTAAAAATTTGGAAAGTGACATCTTCATTATTTTGGTGTTATATGTTGACGATATGCTTGTGGAAAGCAAAAGCATAGTCGAAATCAACAGGTTAAAAGCTCAGTTGGCTAGGGCATTTGATATGAAGGATCTAGGAGCAACAAAACAAATCTTAGGCATGGAGATACACAGAGACATGAAAAATGGTAAGTTGTGGTTATCACAACAGAAGTATGTGGAGAAAATACTTATGAGATTCGGTATGAATAATGTGAAACCCGTACAGATCCCTTTGGCTTCTCATTTCAAGCTTTATTCAAGTTTATGTCCTAGTAATGACAAAGAAAATGATTATATGTCTCGTGTACCATATGCTAATGCAGTAGGAAGTTTGATGTATGTGATGGTGAGTACTAGACCAGATATTTCACATGCAGTTGGTGTTGTCAGTAGATACATGGAAAATCTAGGTAAAGATCATTGGGAAGCAGTGAAATGGGCGCTTCAGTATCTTAGAGGCACAAGTAATTATTCTATTACCTATGATGGTTCCAGTGATTCAGATTGTGGTTATGTAGATTCAAATTTTGCAAGAGACTTGGACAAAAGGAGATCCACTTCAAGATATGTCTCTACTCTTGCAGGAGGATCTATTAGTTGGATGTCAAAGCTTCAAAACATAGTTTCTTTATCCACTACTAAGGCAGAATATATGGTTGCTTCACATGCATGCAAGGAGGCAATTTGGTTAAAAGGTTTGTTGGGTGAGTTTGAAAGGATGCAAGACAAGGTGAAAGTATTCTAGGATAGTCAAAGTGTTATTCATTTGGCTAGCAATTCATCTTATCACAGTAAGATGAAACATATTTCTATTAAATACCATTTTGTAAGACAGGTTGTTGATGAAGGGGGAGTGGCTCTAGAAAAGGTCCATACAAAAGTGAATTCTGCAGGCATGTTTACGAAACCAGTTTTGTTAGAGAAGCTACGATGGTGTTTGGCTTCCCCTTGCAAAAAAGGTGATGAATTAATTCGGGGATGATATATCAGGTAAATTGTTATCAAGGTGGAGATTGTTGAAAACGTGCCAACTAATTTCCCATGCGGTTGAATGCACATCGACTAAAATTAGAATGTGCATGCATGCACACTACAAAGAATAGTTTGTGTAACTAGTGGATCATATTGTAAACAGTTTGTCTAACTATTTGATAGGTGTTATATATATGAGCATGCCTATAGAGGTGATATGAGCGAGTAGCAATGCAGTGTAGTACAGTGTGTAGGAAGAGAGTGAGAGGATGGTTGTATGCTTGTGATTGGCTATTGTAATTCTCCCTTGAATAATAAGAATATCGATTATCATTGCCCCGTGGTTTTTCTCATGCTGGGTTTCCACGTAAATCACTATGTTAATTGTGGGATTGTTGTTGTGTCTTGTGGTTCTCGATTTTTTATGCTTGTCAATTATTTTTTATTTGTTTATGCTTCTGTTGCCTAACACGTTATGCTTAACATTCATTCATTACACCATATGAGTGGAAACATCAAATAACATATTCATATACTAACCATTCATACAATATGCACACGCCATAAACAGAATAGAAAAGAAACTCATCACAACACAGTATACATCATAACATAGAAATTTAGCGCGATTCACCTAAGATAGGCTATGTCCACAACGGATGGATTCTTCATTTCATTATTCGAGCATTCATTACAAACAATGCACACTGCGCTCATACATTATGCTTCGAACAAACCCAAAACGCCCTAGCCGCTCTCTTAGTCTCTTACTGTCACTACCATAATGCGGTCTTTCACAACATATATTCACTTGGATCCCGACTTCACTACCAAAACATGCTCTCTTAAAACATATTCGTCAAACACCTTAACCCGAAAACCCTTTAGCTATTTATACTTTTACATTAGGGTTTAGCTCATTACAATCTGGACAAAAATGCATAACTACTTCTAACTAACTTTCGTCTTTCATGCACGTTGACCCCTGAAAAATGTGTTAATTGCCTTTATTTCTTCCATGTGCACGTTGCTCCTTAGCTGACTTGGCACGTGGTTTGCTCCTGCACAATTCTCAAAACTGGTCCCAAAATGCTCTACTCCACCAAATGGCTTGGAGATTCCTTATAGAGTAAGTCATATTAGCTCTGCACATTAGTTTTTTTTTGTTTTTTTTTTTAATATAAGCTTATATATTGTGCAATTGCAATCTATTCATGTTTATTTTCAAAGTGCACTTTGTCTCATTGACATTATATATGCTTGAAGGGAATCCAAGATTAAAACATTGGGTCCTTGGTATACTATATGTCGAGTTATGGTTACATACTTTCCTAGTGCTATACTTGGCGTTGATGGCCTTCTTGTTGTTAAACATATGCAAAGTGGTCGTGGATGTTCCTTCATGTTTTAACTTGAATATTATATTAAGATTGGATACATTCCAATCCCTTTGATCATCATTTTGATATTAAAATTATCTTTGCATGTTTAAACTACATTAAAAAACCTATCAGTTATATACTAATATACATAATCATACTTTTATGTTTAATTATTTAAATAAAATAATAATTATTTAATATAAATTTATATAATTATTTTAAATTTATTTAAATTTTAATATCAGTTATATGCAAATATATATAATCATGCTTTCAAAATGTTTCAAGCCCTACATTCACTAAAGATTTACTCATCTTTTCAAAATGTACAATTCTATTACAAAATCTATATTTCTATCACAATTTTCTTTACTCCATTAAGATTTACTCCTCCCTTTAAAATGTAGTTGTATCAACATTCCAAATTGGAAGTTGTGGTTGGTTTTATCATCAATTTTCAAGTAAAACAATTTAATTGTATTGTTTTTTTATTCTTATTAATAATATTAATATAAAAATCAAGAAATTCTCATTCATCCATTAAAATAATTTAATTGTATTGTTTTTATGATTCTTATTAATTATGTCATTCTCCCTATTGGAATCGGTGGATTAATCAACCTTTTAATCATAAATTTCAATCTTAGGGTTGGCAATTGAAGATATTGGCATATTCTTCGTCTTACTCTCTAATCAATGGATGAGATTTTCATAAATTAACCTCCGCTCATTTTCATTTATAAAGACTTACGTTTATGTGATTACTTTTTCACATTTACTAAATAAAATTAAAAAATTACTTGCTCACCACTAGATTGCCACGTTCAGTGATTAAGAAATAACTTGTTAAGTTGGCCACAATTTACTAAATTATTGTTACTAGGAGGATGGGTATGGCCGCCCAATGCCAATTAAAAAGTTTTACGCGTCATCCCAGGTGCATCTCTTGCTAAGTTTCTACTTCCAACTTAATATTTTTTTGAGATTTGTTATTTCGGTGTTTTCTTATATATGTTCACAATTGCTATGATCTCTGACAGGGAGTTACAGCTCGTAGTTTCATGCTCTACTTTGTGAATGCC
>SNQJ01S0000064.1:420657-446141 GCA_010110895.2 Picea sitchensis | reverse complement strand
TATAATTACAACTAATGGCCTAAAGCCGACATAAATAAAATAACATTACTAATCTAATATGCCCCAATTAAGGGGTGATAAATAACATTACTAATCTAATATGCCCCAATTAAGGGGTAATGAGCCAATATTAGGGCTTAACAGATTTTTATTTGAGTGATATGCAGTGACTATATAGTTCGTTTCTGTAATTGATTACATGTTTTGGTGCATTTGAAGTATTTACTATTCTTGCCACTTAGAATTACCTTTCTCCTCAATTTAGTGTACAACAGTTTATTTGAGCGGCTATATGTTTGGTTTCCATATTGTTGAAAATTGGGGTTGTATATTTGCTAGTTTGTTTAATTCTATAACTTTCTTATTTCAGCAGTATTTGAAGGCATTTCGCACCCATGTACATTCTAGGTCAAGTATGTTGGTCAAGTTTGGTCCTTGCCTGTTAAACCAAACTTATTGTTGTGCATTTTGAGGCTATATGCCGTTTGATGTCCTTAATTCTATGCATGTTTTGCATTTCAAACTTTCAAGACGTACAAGTAACTAACTTTTTAGTCATTGGTTAGAGTCTTGTATATGTTTCATGATTAATATAAAATACATCGTTGTGCGCAGACCGACCACGATAAAAGAGAAGGGGGACTAGATTCCAACCAAATAGGGAAAGGGAGGGCCTAAAGTTAATAACAGGGCTAAGCTAGAGAGCTTGAAGCCGAAAAGAAATATTATATTAATATTTCTTAAAAACATAAAGTATGAATAATCAATTTATCCTAAGTCCTAAAGTATGGGACAAGTGTATCAGAACAGCTTCCAACACGACAAGTGTCAAGTTGGAGACATGCATACTTATTGTTGAGACTTAGTTCCTTTGAAAATGGCGGCCATTGTGGGAGGGGGGAAATGTAGAGAACCTTACCATTTTTCCTTCAACCAGAGAACCTGTATTCGGGATACATTCTGTGAGTTCTTGAGCTACCTTGTATATTTCTACCACCGTACCAAAACCAAATTGATAACTATTCATGTTGGTGTACCTGTCAGCTTGGGAGCAGGATTGAAGAGGCGGGTTGTCAGACCCGTGAGAAATTATCTAAGTGAGAGAATTGCTAGGGATCGATTCCTGAAGGTGCTAAACTGCGGCTACAACGCTTTGAGACTTCTGGTCTGGCCTGTTGTTGAAGCCCTGGAAGGGAAGTGGGGCAGTCGAAGGACTGTTGAGCAGAGAAGGGGCACACTTTCTTGGGTGGGACAGGCATGTGGGGAAGGAGAGGTTGTAGGCCGTGGTTGAGTGAACACCTGAGAGGGAATATTTCTGGTTGACTGTGAACGTATAGCCTGGTTAAAAATCCCTTTCCCGGGTGGAGTCTAGTCCCAGCTCGGGGATGACTCACTATTGAGAGTGATTAATAGTGTAGTCTAAGGCTGGAAGGTTCGTGGACAGTCTGCACGCAGTTGGTGACATTCTCACTAAGATAAGTACCGGTTATGTGATGAATTTATATGTTGCATTGTTATTTATGTGTTATTTTATGGATTTTATGGCTTGTGTGAGCATAGTTGTTCATATGTTTAAGGATATACCCCTATATACGTTACATGTATGTGTTTACTATTAATTCAGTCTGAAATCATATATTTACATAATGCAATTGTTTGTTCATGCTTTATATAAGAAGCTTCTGCTAGAGCATTGTATGTATATGTTTAATTGCATGCAGTCAATATGTATGAATGTATGTGTGTGTATATACGTATATAAAAGAGAAAAGGTTATGTGACATATCTCGGTTAAATACTGGGTGTGTTACAATATATTGTCAGCACTAAGTTAAGTGTCTGAGTAGTGCCATTCCCTAGCCTGTTGGTGGTCGGGGTATGTTACAGTATGGTATCAGAGCGTCAGTTTTCAACACTGAGCCTGAATGGGCCAAACAAGTCGAATGGAGACGAGATTGCAGTGTGGTACCGATTACAGTATGGTATACAATATATTGCGTTTATGGAAAATTGAGCCACCACGCGGAAGAATAAAATGTAAGGATGTGCGTCCTAAATTTAGCATGGCACAAAGTGCATACCCATAGTAAAGGTGCACGTGATGTGTGTATTATGGTAAGGCACAGTGAAGTTGGGTTGGTGCACACACAGTAGAAGTATGAGTTGTATCGCTACAGTGCAGGCAAGGGTGTGTGCAAGCAGTGGTGCGTAGTAGCGACATAGTATTCGATGGGGCATACAGATTATTGTATGCAGTAAGGCATATTGAAACTTTAGCACGGTGCAATGCATAGAGCGAAATGCATGTGGAATATCCGAGATCGATACAGAAACAGTGCGCAGTAGATATTGGCATGCAACACAGAAGTAGTGCGCACAAGTTATTGGCGCGACGAAGAGGAAATGTATAGCAGATACAGGTGCACGAAAACATGATTTACCTTATAAAGTCGCTTGCACGATAAATAAAGGTACACAGATTGAATTTTATGAGCGAAAAATTGTTTGAAAAGCTAATTAAGACGACGAGCCTAAGTGGAAATAGAAAATTCACCTAGTATTCAAAGAAAGAGGAATACACAACTGCATTGAAGTATTATTTAAAAGGAGTCAAGCGAGTGAGATGAACTCTGGGTTTTATTCAAATAGTTGAAAGTGAAATATAAGTTACAAGAAGACACATAATATTAAAGGAAACAAGGTTCATATCACCATCAGTGAAATCCTATCATAAGCAGTACAAATCCGCCTCTACGCTTATATATTCATTCAAAATCCAAAATTACAAAAAGGGGATGATTCAAAATAACAGTGGTCCTATTTAAAGAGATCGTTCAAGAACAGGTCTATTATCTCCGGAGCTCCCTTACCTCTGCTATCATCTGTCCAAGAATCATTGAAATATACTCAATTGTAATTTAGGGCTCATTTCAGCTTAGTTAGCTCCTTCTTAAAAGAATCTAACCAGACCGATTGATTCTCTCCAACACTCTCATCCGCTTCAGCCACGGGTTCCTTCTTCTGTCGCTTGCTTCGTTTCTTCTTAGCAGTTGGTCTGTTGATAACCAGGTCTCTCATGATTGGATTCAGCCTTATTTTCAATCTTGAATCAGTAACAGGTGTTGTGTGAAATTTAATCGCCAATATCTGCGCGACTACTGTTTCCTTCATACTCGCAGGAAAATTTAGCATGTTGCCTGAATAACCAGTCTCATTGGATTTAACTAGGTCCATATACCTCAGTTCTGTGGACACTGAAATACTTTTGCAAAAATGAGAAATTCAAACCAGTTTAGAGACTGCTTGTTGATGAATAAGATGATGCTTCTGTACCCGAGAGTTGGTAATTATAGAGCCTCAATCATGAATCCCTGACAGACTCACGCACAAGTGCAATGGGTTGCCATGCTCAGCTAATCCATTTCAAATGATTAAACTTTTTGAGTTCATTACATGGCGGCGTTCACCTAACTTCAAACGGTTGTGATGTACGAGCGAATGAGACAGGGTGATCTGACTAACCACCACCCGTCCCACGAATGGTGGATTTGACATTTTGAAGCACGTGACATCGGAGCATATGCAAAAGTGGTTTCGGAAAACCACCTTTCGCCTGATGTATCTCTGCGTGATTATGTAGTTCTTGTTAAGTTCTCAAAACTTGGGTCTTGTCTAAGAATTGTCATGGTGGCAACACCAAGAAATCAGAAAGGATAGTACTTCTGATATATTTATTGAGTTGAAATAGTTCATATTTCTCGTGGATTGTTGATTTAGTTAACCTAATAAGTTTCAATGGCTGCACGTTTTGCAGAATTAACAACAACTAAATTAGATCAGATCAAGTACCGAACCCATAGGAATGGAAGAGACATGGAGAAATTATACTCAACCAGACAAGAGTAGAGGGATGAATTTCCATTTGGATATTGAAGGAACCAAGTCCAATGGACATGGATAGGAAAGGAATGAAAACCTGAATATGGTGGAGAACATTAAAAATTTGCAAAAGGATGTCCAAAGCCATAAAGCTGATAATGAAAGGCTTATGAGAGCCAAAGAGCAGCAAGATGACTTCAACATGAAGTTATTGCAAAGTCTGAACAGAATAGAAAAAAAATTGGAAAAAGAAAGTGACTCAAGTAAATATGGAAGTCACAAACCTTCATATGAGAAAAAGAAATCAGGAAATGTTATCAGACACCACCATCACTCCCCGAAGCATTCCAATAAAAGAGCAGGTAGCAGCACAAGTCCATCTCCTGGAAGACAGTATAAGAGGTCTCGGGTGGATGAGCTATGAGGAGAAACGAACAAAATCAAACCTCCTACATTTGATGGTGAGCACAAGAAGGATGAAGATGCAGAAACACGATTCTTAGGGCATGAGAAAGTATTTCCAATTACACAATTATTTTTCTCATGCAGAGGGTATAATTTCCATCTATCAACTCAAAGGAAAGGCATCCATGTGGTGGGATCAGCTTGTGCAGGTACAACACATTAAAGAGAAGAGTGTTACTTGGAGGGAATTTAAGAAGTATTTTGAGAAGAAATACTTGACTAAGAGGTATTATGACAAGAAAATGAAAGAGTTCTTTGAACTCAAACTTGGAAGCATGACCATAGATGAATATGAAAGAAGATTCCTAGAACTATTGAAGTACGTCTCCTTCATCAAGGATGAGACAGTTAAAATTCAAAGGTAATTGAGTGGATTGTCGGCATTCATCAGTGACAAAATAAAGTACGATGATCCCAAGACATTGGAAGAGACCATAAGACGAGCTAAATGTCTATATGATCAGCAAAAAACAAAACCAACTTTCCAAAAAGCTTGGGAAGATAAAAAGAAGTTCAAGGTGGATCAGAGGAAGAAAGGATTTAAACCACCATTTTTCATAAATAGTCCACAGGGACCACAAACTTCTAAAGAACCCAAAACGATAGAGGCAGAAGGACAAAGGCCAAGACAACCACCTATTCAATGTTGGGGTTGTAAAGGAAATCATAGATTCAGAGATTGTCCTCACAGAGGTGAAAAATGAAGGACTGTTTATAA
Source organism: Picea sitchensis (assembly GCA_010110895.2). Lineage (NCBI taxonomy): Eukaryota > Viridiplantae > Streptophyta > Pinopsida > Pinales > Pinaceae > Picea > Picea sitchensis. Next base: position 441,079 of record SNQJ01S0000064.1, on the reverse strand, counting down.
TGTACAGCAAGTTGAAACAGTGGAGGACATGGGTAGAAATGTGCCAAGGATCTATGCAGCCCTGGATAACAAGCAAGCAGGATATCAGTCACACATGATTGAAGTGGAAGGTATGATTAACGACCGAACCATTGCTATTTTAATTGATTCAGGAGCTAGTCATAGTTATATAGATCCTAAGATGGTAGAAAGTTTGAAATTACCAAGAAGCAAGCATGGAAAATATTGGTTGGTACAGTTGGCTACAGGAGACAAAAGAAAGGTTAATGAGATGGTTAAGTCATGTCTCATGGACATGAATGGACTGAACACCAAGGCAGATTTGAATATCTTACCTTTAGGCTCCTATGATTGTTTAATCGTGATGGATTGGTTCGACCCACATCATGCTCTATTGGATTGTCATAAAAAAACATTCACTTGCTTGGATGAAGAGGGGAACCAAAGGAAAGTGCAGGGAATTCCCAGGGAAGTAACCGTTAGAGAAATTTCATCATTGCAGCTGAAGAAATGTTATAGAAGAAGATGTAAAATATTTGCAGCTCATATGGAAGAGACACCCAAAGACAAGGTGTCAAATTTGGAGGATTATGCAGTCCTAAAAGAGTTTGAAGATGTATTCAAGGAGGTATCGGGACTACCCCCAAAGAGAGACATTGATTTTTCTATAAATATGACACCAAGAGCAGCTCCCATGTCAAAGACTCCTTACAGAATGAGTACACCAAAATTGAAAGAGTTGCAAATGCAGCTTGAAGAAATTCTGAAGAAGGGGTATATTTTCCCAAGTGTGTCACCTTGGGGTGCCCCAGTTTTGTTTGTGAAAAAGAAAGATGGAACGTTAAGGTTGTGCAGAGATTTCAGATAGTTGAACAAAGTGACTGTAAAGAACAAGTATCATCTGCCAAGGATCGATGATCTTTTTGATCAATTGAAGGATGCAAAGATCTTTTCAAAGATAGATCTCAGATCGGGATACCATCAGGTAAGAATTAAAGAGGAAGATATTAACAAGACCGCCTTCAGGACAAGGTATGGTCATTATGAGTTCACAGTGGTGCCATTTGGGTTGTCAAATGCACCAGTTGTTTTCATGTGCTTAATGAATGGTGTTTTCCGAGAATATTTAGATAAGTTTGTCATTGTCTTTTTGGATGACATTCTTATATACTCTAAGACAGAGGAAGAACATGAACATCATTTGAGGATGTTGTTGCAAGTATTAAGGGAACATCAGTTGTATGTCAAATTGAGCAAGTGCTCATTTTATCAGTAATAAATTCATTATTTGGGGCATATCATCTCAAAAGATGGGATAGCAGTAGACCCTCAGAAGATAGAATCCATTAAAAAATGGTCAGCACCAAAGAATGTGACAGAGGTCAAATCATTCATAGGCCTTGCAGGCTACTACAGGAGATTCATTGAAGGATTCTCAAAGATAGCACACCCAATCACTTCCTTGCAAAAAAAAATGTATGAAGTTTCAGTGGACGTCGGACTGTGAAAGGAGTTTCCAACATTTGAAATAATTATTGACAAGTGCTCCTATACTAAGAATTGCAGACCCAAATGAAGATTTCATTGTATGCACAGATGCATGTAATGAAGGACTTGGTGGAGTCCTCATTCAAAACGGATTTGTGATATGTAATGAATCAAGGAAGTTGAAGGAGCATGAAAGAAACTATGCCACTCGTGATTTGGAGTTGGCAGCCATAGTGCATGCCCTTAGGAAATGGAGAGAATACCTCATGGGGAAAAGTTTTAAGATAAACACAGACCACAATGGTCTGAAATATTTATTTGATCAGCCAAATCTAAATGTTAGACAAAGCAGATGGTTAGAATTTATAAGTGAATATGACTTTGATATAAAACATATCGAAGGAAAAGAAAATAAAGTGGTTGATGCACTCAGCAGGAGGGTGCATGAGCTTCATGTTACAGCCATCAGCATGTATCAGACTGATGTTAAAAGCAAAATTCTGGAGGCTGAAGATACAGACCTACAGTACAAAGAATTGATAGCAAAATTACAACAAAGTAAGATACCACAGAAGATGGATAGTTATAAGTTGGGAGTAGATGGAATACTGTTGCACAAGAACAAAAATTTTGTACCAAATGTCCAGGACTTGAAATGTATAATTTTGCATGAGATGCATAATGTTTCTTATGCAGGGCACCCTGGATATCATAAAACCGTAGCAGCGGTCAAGAGACAATACTTTTGGCCAGGTATGAAGAGAGAAATTGCAGAAACAGAATTTTTGTACCAAATGTCCAGGACTTGAAATGTATAATTTTGCATGAGATGCATAATGTTCCTTATGCAGGGCACCCTGGATATCATAAACCGTAGCGACGGTCAAGAGACAATACTTTTGGCCAGGTATGAAGAGAGAAATTGCAAAATACATTGCTAAGTGTATGGAATGCCAGAAAGTTAAAACAGAGAATAGGCACCCAGCAGGATTGTTGCAACCTTTGCCCATTCCTCAATGGAAGTGGGAAGTAGTGACCATTGATTTTACTACGGGATTTCCCAGAATAGGCAAGCGACATGATTCGATTATGGTAGTGGTGGACAAGCTTACAAAAGATGCCCATTTTATTCCACTAAAAACTACTCACAAGGCAACAGATGTTGCTGATATTTTCATGAAGGAAGTGGCACGATTGCACGAAATTTCTAAAATGATTGTGTCTAACAGAGATCCGAAATTCACCTCGAATTTCTGAAAATGATTGTTCAAAGGATTCAAAACGAATTTGAACTTTAGTACAACTTACCATCCTGAGACTGATGGACAAACAGAAAGGATGAATAGAGTAATAGAAGATATGTTGAGAATGTATGTGATGGATAAACCATCAAAATGGGAAGATTACCTACATTTAGTAGAATTCGCTTACAACAATGGGTATCAGGAATCATTAAAGATGAGCCCATTTGAAGCACTTTACGGCAGAAGGTGCAATACTCCAGTAAGTTGGGATAACCCAACTGATAGAACAGTAGTCGGGCCAGAGTTGCTCAAGGAGATGGAGGACCAAATGTTAAAAATTAAATGGAATTTGAAAGCTGTCTAAGACAGACAGAAAAGTTATGCTGATAAAAACAGAATCCATAGAGAATTCAAAGTGGGTGACCATGTTTTCCTGAAATTGAAAGCTAATAGAAGTTCCCTAAAGCTGGGAAGTTGCGCTAAGTTGGCAGCTAGATTTTGTGGACCATTTGAAATCCTAAAGAGGATTGGCCCAATTGATTATATGATTGCATTACCTGCATCTGTCTGTTCATAATGTATTCCATATATCATTGCTAAAGAAATACATACCTGATGCTAATCATGTTATTGATTGGAATGTTATTCAGGTGGAGCGAGAAGGTGCTTTCCAAGTGCACCCGGTGCGCATTTTGGATCAAAAATCAAACAACTTCGGAATCGAGCCATAGGACTTGTAAATATCCAATGGACCTGGTACAGACCTGAAGACGCTACTTAGGAGCATGAGGATGCAATGCGGGCAAAATACCCACATCTTTTTGGAAAAAAAATGAAAATTTTGTTGTATATCGGTACATGATGCATTGAGGACAGTGCATAAATAAGGGGAGGGGATTGTAATATCCATTGGCTGAACCCAAATGTAAATATAATCCAAGTATGTTAAGCTAGTGAGTTGTTTAGACATCATTTTTGTAATACACCTTTCATGGCATGGTGCATGCATATACTGCACAGTAAAGTGATGTAATGTGCACATTTCTGGATACTGCGTGCAGTAACTAAAGCACGTGCAACCTTAAAGACAGAGGATACAACGCGCAGTAACTAAAGAGCGCGCAACCTTGAGTTCAGCAAATACCATGCGCAGTAACTAAAGTGTGCGCAATATTAAGGTCAACGAACCTTTATGTATATGATGCATTATAAGCAGGTGAGCCAGTGTTATAAGCCGAAATGCTTATGTTTTGGAATTAGGCCAGAGCACCTAGATGTTAAAGGCAGTGCGTCTATTTTGTATATGTTTCATGATTAATATAAAATACATCGATGCGCGTAGACCGACCATGATAAAAGAGAAGGGGGACTAGATTCCAACCAAATAGGGAAAGGGAGGGCCTAAAGTTAAGAACAGGGCTAATCTAGAGAGCTTGAAGCCGAAAAGAAATATTATATTAATATTTCTTAAAAACATAAAGTACGGATAATTAATTTATCCTAAGTCCTAAAGTAGGGGACAAGTGTATCAGAACAGCTTCCAACACGACAAGTGTCAAGTTGGAGACATGCATACTTATTGTTGAGACTTAGTTCCTTGACACTATGTCCTGTGGGGAAATCAAAGGATTGTTGAACAGAGAAGGGGCACACTTCCTTGGGTGGGACAGGCATGTGGGGAAGGAGAGGTTGTAGGCCATGGTTGAGTGAACACCTGAGAGGGAATCTTTCTGGTTGACCATGAACCTATAGCCTCGTTAGGAATCCCTTTCCTGGGTGGAGTCTAGTCCCATCTCGGGGGTGACTCAATGTTGAGAGTGATTAACAGTGTAGTCTAAGGCTAGGAGGTTCGTGGACAGTCTGCACGTAGTTGGTGACATTCTCACTAAGATAAGTATCGGTTATGTGATGAGTTTATATGTTGCATTGTCAATTATGTGTTATTTTATGGATTTTATGGCTTGTGTGAGCATAGTTGTCTGTATGTTTAAGGGTATACCCCTGTATACGCTACATGTCTATGTTTACTGTTAATTCAGTCTAAAATCGTATATTTACAGAATGCGACTGTTTGTTCATGCTTTATATAAGAAGCTTCCACTAGAGCATTGTATGTATATGTTTAATTTCATGCAGTCAATATGTATGTATGTCTGTGTGTGTATAGACGTATATAAAAGAGAAAAAATTATGTGACATAGCTCAGTTAAATACTGGATGTGTTACAATATATGTCAGCACTAATTTAAGTGTCTGAGTAGTGGCATTCCCCGACCTGTTGGTGGTCGGGGTATGTTACATCTACCCTTGTGCTCAGTCCATTCATGTCCATAAGACATGACTTAACCATCTCATTAATTTTTATTTTGACTCCGGTAGCCAACTGCACCAACCAAGATTTTCCATGCTTGCTTCTTGGAAATTGCAATCTTTCCACCATTCTAGGATCTATATAACTATGACTAGCTCCTGAATCAATTAAAATAGTAATGGTTTCCAGTTGTTGATCATACCTTTCACTTCAATCATATGAGACTGATACTCTGCTTGCTTGTTGTTCAGAGCTACGTAGATCCTTGGTACACGTATGTCCATGTCCTCCATTGTTTCTGCTTGCTGAACATTATGGACAGCTCTCAATTTGTCACTTCTGTGAGGGCAATCTATGTACCTATGATCTCCTTTACAACCACAACATTCCATAGGTGGATTTCTTGGCCTTTTCCCACCTACTTCATCCATTTTGGGCTCTCTAAAACCTGGTTGTCCTTGAGGGATACTTCTGAAAAAGGGTGGCTTAGTTTCCTTCTTCCTCTGATACATCTTGAATTTCTTCTTGTCTTCCCAAGCTTTTTGGAAAGTTGGTCTTCATTTTTGTTGATCATATAGGCATTTTTCTCTCCTTATGGTTTCTTCCATAGTTTTAGGATCATAATATTGGATCTTGTCACTAATGAACGCTGGCAATCCACTCAAATATCTTTGGATTTTGATAGTCTCATCTTTGGTGAAAGGAACATACTTCAACATCTCTAAGAATCTTCTTTCATACTCATCAATGGTCATGCTTCCCAGCTTGAGCTCAAAGAAATATTTCATCTTTCTGTCATAGTATCTCTTAGTTAAGTATTTCTTTTCAAAGTGTTTCTTGAATTCCATCCATGTAACATTCTTCTCTCTGATATTTTGTACTTGCACAAGCTGGTCCCACCACATGGATGCTTTTCCTTTCAGTTGATACATTGCAATTCTTCCTTCTACATGAGATGAACAATTTTGTAGTTGGAAATATTTCATCATTCCAAGCAGCCATGTCTCAGCATCTTCTTCCTTCTTGTGCTCTCCATCAAACGTAGGAGGTTTAATCTTGTTCATCTCACCTTTCAATTCATCCACTCCATCTCTCCTATTCTTTTTGGTAGGAGATGGACCTGTGACCTGTGGAACTGTGACCTCTGAAACTACGCCCTCTGGACTGTGACTCGTGGGAACTGTGGACCTCAAACCACACTGTGAATTCAAGTAACTATGACCTATGGAACTATGACCCGTGGAACTATGACCTATGGAATTGTGACCTCTGGAGCTATGCCCTCTAGAACTACTTGTGGAACTATGACCTATGGAACTGTGACTTCTAGAGCTACGCCCTCTGGAACTGTGACCTCTGGAACTGTGATCTCTGAAACTACGCCCTTTAGAACTATGACCTCTGGAACTACGCCCTCTGGAACTATGACCTCTGGAACTACATGATCTGGAAATTTGACTTGTGAAACTACGGCCTCCAGAACTATGACCTCTAGAACTACGCCCTCTAGAACTATGACCTGTGGAACTATGACCTATGGAACTAATCCCTTTGAAACTATGACCTCTAGAGCTACGCCCTCTAGAACTATGACCTCTAGAACTACGCTCTTTGTAACTATGACCTCTGGAACTATGACCTCTGGAACTACACTCTCTGAAACTATGACCTCTTGAACTACGCCCTCTGGAACTATGACCTATGGAACTATGACCTCTGGAACTGACTTCTGGAACTATGACCTATGGAACTATGCCCTCTGAAACTATGACCTATGGAATTGTGACCTCTGGAGATACGCCCTCTAGAACTACCTGTGGAACTATGACCTGTGGAACTGTGACCTCTAGAGATATGACCTGTGGAACTACGCCCTGTAGAACTATAACCTTTGTAACTTTGACCTGTGGAACTACACCCTGCAGAACTATGACCTATGGAACTATGACCTATGGAGCTATGACCTGTGGAACTGACCCGTGGAACTATGACCTATGGAACTACGCCCTTTGGAACTATGACCTCTAGAACTATGACCCATGGAACTATGACCTATGGAATTGTGACCTCTGGAGCTATGCCCTCTAGAACTATGACCTCTGGAACTACGTGCTCTGAAACTTTGACCTGTGGAACTACACCCTCCAAAACTATGACCTTTGGAACAATGACCTCTGGAACTACGCCCTCTAGAACTATGACTTGTGGAACTGTGACCTATGAAACTATGCCCTCTAGAACTATGACCTCTAGAACTACGCCCTCTGGAATATGACCTCTGAAACTACACCTTGTGGAACTATGACCTCTGGAACTACGTGCTCTGGAACTTTGACCCGTGGAACTACTTCCTCTACAACTATGACCTCTAAAACTACACCCTCTAGAACTATGACCTCTGGAACTATGACATGTGGAATTGACCTGTGGAACTATGACCTATGGAACTACGCCCTCTAAAACTATGACCTTTAGAACTATGACCCGTGGAACTATACATGTGAAACTGAGTTGTGGAACTATGACCTATGTAACTACGCTCTCTGGAACAATGACCTCTAGAACTATGACCCGTGGAACTATGACATATGGAATTGTGACCTCTGGAGCTACACCCTCTGGAACTATGACCTATGGAACTACGTCCTGTGGAACTATGACCTATGGAACTGTGACCTCTGGAACTACACCCTCTAGAACTATTACCTCTTGAACTACGCCCTCTAGAACTATGACCTTTGGAACTATAACCTGTGGAACCGACCTGTGGAACTATGACCTATGGAACTATGCCCTATGAAACTATGACCTATGGAATTGTGACCTATGGAGACACCCTCTAGAACTACCTGTGGAACTGTGACCTCTAGAGCTACACCCTCTGGAACTATGACCTCTGGGACTGTGACCTCTAGAACTACGCCCTCTGGAACTGTACCCTGTGGAACTGTGACCTCTGGAACTACGCCCTATGGAACTATGACCTCTGAAATTATGCCCTCTGGAACTACGTGCTCTGGTACTTTGACTTGTGGAACTACGTCGTCCAAAACTATGACCTCTGGAACTGTCACCTCTGGAACTGTCACCCCAGGAACTATGACCCGTGGAATTATGACCTGTGGAACTATGACGTTGGAAAATTTGACCTCAAAAAATCCGACCTCGAGAACTTTGACCTATAGAACTATGACCTATGGAATTGCGCCCTCTATAAATTTGACCTCTAGAACTATTACCCTAGGAACTATGACCTTTGTAACTATGTCATGTGGAACTTTGACCTTTGGAACTATGACCTATGAAACTTTGACCTTTGGAACTATGACCCTGGAAACTATGACCTATGAAACTATGACCCTGGGAACTACAACCTCTAGAATTATGCCCTCTAGAAATTTGACCTCTGGAACTATGACCGGTGGAATGACCTCTGGAAGTGTGACCCCGTGAACTATGAACCGTGGAACTATGACCTCTGGAATTGTGACCTCTAGAACAATGACCCCAAGAACTATGACCCGTGGAACTATGACCTCTGGAATTATGAGCCCGGAAGCTATGACCCATGAAACTATGACCTATGAAACTACGCCATTTGGAACTTTGAACTCTGGAACTATGACCTATGGAACTATGATCTCTGGAATTGTGACCCTGAGAACTATGACCCATGGAACTATGACCTCTGGAACTAGGACCTGTGGAAATTTGAATTCTAGAACTATGACCTTGGGAAATTTGGCCTTAGGAACTATGACCTCATGAAATTTGATCTCAGGAATTTTGACCTGTAACTATGACCTTTGGAACAATGACCCCTGGAACAATGACCCCTGGAACTATGACATCTAGAATTATGAACTGTGGAACTTTGACCCGTGGAACTATGACCTGTGGAACTTTGACCCATGGAACTATGACCTGTGGAAATATGATCTCTGGAACTTTGTCATAATTGTTGGCACAAATGAACCTCTTTGGGGTAAAAGAAATGCAACCAATTAGTTGTCAATTTCTTTGAAATTGGCAAATGGGAAGGTAATTTTTACCCTATATCTCCCCAAGCCCACATGACTTCTAGCAATTCACATCTTCGAGAATCCGACCAAAGTTATGGCCATCATTAGCACATTGTAGGATCGACACAATGTCTAATGGATGTGTGGATAATGGGAGATCGATCTCTGTGATATTAGTAGAGGAAGGTCATCCAGGGGATGGGACATGCATTTAATGCTTACCTCCCTTAGCTATCATCTTTGTTGCCATATCATCTGTTATGTCTTCTCTATGATGCTTTCATGTTGGGTGTTTTGTGTCGCTATGGCGAGTGGTAAGGGTTTTATCTAGGGATTTTGCTTTAGTCATCCATGATCCTTTTTTTGTTGGACGTTCAATATTATGCAAATTTTATTTATAAATGGTGTTTTTTGTTTAAATTTATAATCGGTTTGAAATTTGATCTAATTTGGTGTTTGGTGACTTGTATCAAACAATCAAATGGAGTTCCCTCATTCGAGGTAATCATGGCTACATGAAACAACTTTTCTCTTTTAATATTGAATGGAGCCACTCTTTTTTAATATGAACGATTATTCTATATATTAATTAAATGTTTTCAAAATTCTTACTACATAATTAATCATAATTTTAAAGTTTAAATGTTTTCAAAATTCTTACAACATAATTAATCATAATTTTTACAAATTCTTCTTATGCAAACATAGGCTATATTCCCTTAACTAACTTTTAATTAGAGTTTGGTATAATTCTCAACTACTATGTCTAACCTTTGTTATATAAACTCCTTTAACTTGCATATAAAATTTCTTATGGTTAGAATTAAGAGTCATATTATATTACAAATTTATATAAATTTATAAAAAGTTTTGGTTCAAAATTCTGATATCAATTTTTGGAATGCAAACAAGTTAGAATACAAACAACTTGATTTTTTCATTTTTCATAAACTATTTACTATTTATTTATTTTTCATCATTTATCTTTTCACTTTTACTATATTAAAATCTCACTAGACATAGGAGTGAGACATCTCAATACCTTCATATTCATAGTTATATATTTTTTACAATATTACTCTATAAATAAATAAAAGTTACATATTTTTTACAATATTACTCTATAGCTAAATAATTGTTACTTCAATGCAATGCTGTCGTGTTATGTTTGAGTCTCAATATACACGGGATTGGACATCCAAATGCCTTAGTAGTTATGGTTTTGTTTTCAATACGAGATTGTTGAATAAATAAACTTTACTTCAATGCAATGATGCCATGTTTCTTTAGCTTTTAAGATTTCATAATAATGATAACCTTAAGTTTGTGGTTATGATGGATTTATGATATTAATAGTTTTTCATAATGATATTATAATTTTAAGCTTTTGCTTTTTATATATTTGTGTTACTAATTGTATTAAAAAGATATATTTATAATTCGCAATCTAGGTAAGCATGCAAGGTGATTCAAACTATTTATAATAAAAATATTATTTTAATTTATAAATCAAATGATATATAAAAAAATTATATACATGTAATTGAAACAAAAATATATGTAAATATATATATAATAAAAATATTATTTTAATTTATAAATCAAATAAAATATTATATATATATATATATATATATAATTGAAACAAAAAATATATGTAAACAATAAATATATTTGGAAATATTTAAATGATAATTATTTTTATTTTATAATAATTAAAAATATAATATACTCCAAGATGTGTAATAAGAATTATTACATCAAAATATTATTTTTATTAATATTTAAAATTAAATCTTAATTTGAATTCTTTAATCATAATAAATATTTTCTAAAATTTAGTACCAAATAACAAGTGTGATATTTACTTTTTTAGTTTATGTTTGTTAACCATAAGGTGATATTTACTATTTCTATCTACATATGTATAACTAATTATCACTTTTTCTATCTATTGTACAAAAAAACATGTGTAGACACATAAACTACGGGAGGAATAGTTTACATCTTTGGGAATTTGATCCTTGAACGTTACATCTTTGGGGATTTGATCCTTGTTGAAGTATGATAAATCCAAAGTTACATCTTTGGGGATTTGATCCTTGTTGAAGTATGATAAATCCAAAGTTAAGATGTTTATGCTAGTATTTTAAAAATTGTTACATAAATTTAATTTTGGTTTTAGGGTGGTTATTTCCATGTTTTGTTCATCATCTTTATGCATTAGATAACCCAAATTCTTATTTAGAATGTAAAGTTATGACACATTGACATGTGTTAAAGATGTTTTATTATGACAAAATGATGATTATCCTTTTTAGTGGAAGTAGATTTTTTTAAAAGCTTATTCTTATTCTTGTTTTGGATGTGAATTTTATTTTTGGAAAGGATTGACATTGGGTATTCTTATTCTTGTTTTGGATGTGAATTTTATTTTTGGGAAAGATTGATATTGGGTTTTTATCATGACTAAAATTGAACTACCTTAACCAGTTGAAAATTAAAGTCTAGATTTATAATTTTGTATTTATAAGCCATCTCTTAATTAAATAATATTTTCTTCAACCCTTAACATGGTTGGATTTTTTGTCCCCCGGTGACTTTAACATCACGGAGTGGCTTAACAACACACTCCGTCACCGACTGTCCTACACCTCGGGGACTTTCATTTCCAACTATTACTTGCATAAAATAAAATATAATTAAATCATATTTTCTTTAATAACACCAAACAAAACACAATAATATATTTGTAAGTTTTCATTTTCAACTATACTAATATAAAATAAAATATTACTAATATAAAATAAGATATGGGATTTGATATCATGAATTCTATATAACAACTTCACTTCTAAAAACCCCAAACATTAATTATTAAAATAGCAAGGTAGAGATATTGGCCTGGAAATTTAACATGCAATTATAATCCTGCATTGATAATATTAACTTTGAAAAAATAATAAAGCTAATTAAAAGACCATCATAATTTGTAAACTAGTGGTGAAAGGAATAAGTTAAAAGGTGATTAAATTCCAAAAACAATTTTTTTTAAATTGAAAACTAATTAACATTTTATTACAGAATAAACAAATCACTTCTTAGAATAAGAACTGACTTTTATGTTTCTTCACACAGAAAAAAAACCTTTCCAAATTTTAGATAGAATAATTGTGGATTCATGGTTTTCCAAATTTAATAATAATTATTGATTTAGAGTGTGAGTAACATTAAAAATTTCAACATTTTATTTAATTTAGTTTGTATCTTTAAATTGAAATAGAAATGCCTATTTACATACTAATTAAATCATTCATTGTTTCTTTAAATCATTCATTGTTCCTTGAAAGGACAAATCTCTCCTACCTTTCTTCACTACCCTAAACGAAACAATCTGTTCTTTCAAAAAAATTCAAATTTTCCTTCTTTGGTTTTAACTTTCAGTTAGAGAATATGTATTTCTTAACTCAAAATTTTCGTCCCAACCAGATGGGCTCCTTTGGCTGCCGCCTCCCACTTACCGCTGCAATATATGGGTGTCCGTGCTTCACGATTGAAAATATTATATCTCTTAACTCAAATTCTTAAATATAAAAAATGCATGTAACACTATACCAAAGCAATAGGTACATAATGGTTTCTGGAAATGGAGACCTGAATCAGATTCGAGGAAATAGAAACATCCAGCAAAATATGGCAGCTTAGCTGAAGGAATGCGGTAAGCTACTCTAAGCAATGAAAAAAATAATTGCAACATCCCACTGCCGGTAATGGCCTCAAGATAATTGAATTTCTACATGTTCCAAAAAAGATTCCTCAACTCCAGTATTTGATAGCAATGGAACAGTGAACTCATGGAAAGAAGCAGAAAAATGAGATGGCAGCTCATGAAAAATAAACTTGATAAAAGAACTTTCAGTTCTATTTGTAAGTGGCCCACAGAAAAAGCTTTTATTGGTAATGAATATGTAGAAAGTTTGGAAGGACTAATGAATTCAAAACAAAAAACCCTCTATTGCCAGAACCCATTAGGCACAGTATTTTATGGCAACAGTGCCAACAAAATTGAGCAATACACTAATCTAGTTTTCTCAACCATCTTAAATTGACAAGTTTGCTCAACCTGCGACTCTGTGGCGAGCATCACTATCCATCCCTTGTCTACATCTTCCGCACCCAATCCATTCCCTCTGCCATCTGTAGAGTGATATACAGCAACCCTGTCGTAGTAACTTTCATCTTGAAGCAATTTTGTGTCTCTTGTCCACATAAATATATGTAACATTCTTCTGCCAAATCTATCTCCACGAAGAGTGTCGTACATCTGATATTGACCATGACTATTACTATTTTCAAATCTTACACGGAGACTGCTGGTAATAAAGCACATGAATATTGCATTATGTGAATGCATATTCTCTAGCCACACAGGAGATTTAACTGTGGTTGTTGCAGGGACATCCAGAGTTGTAATACATCAAAATTATTCAGCACACATCGTATTACACTCTCGGGAAATGGTAAAAAAATTAGAAAACCTTAATACCTTTTTATATATATATATATATATATATATATTTTTTTTTTAAAACGGTAATACCCTTTATTTTTCGGGCAAAGTTCGAACTTATTTTCCCATCCCATTATCCGAATTATGACTCCAGTCAGCATGAGGATTCCAAAACTGGTGTTATTATTAGTTATATTTTTTAAAAAGATATATCGAATTTTTTTTTAATAATATTTTTATTGTTTGAATAATGTAAAAAAATTATTTAATTTTTTATTAATGAAAAAATTAATAATATCACACAATCATGAATATTTTTTTAAAATAATTTAACTTCATCTTAAAAATTGGAAGTTTACTTACTTTGTAACTTTTTAGTATTGAATGTTGGGAAGAAATTAATAAACATGAATATTGTAAAAGTTCTTACGAATATTAGTACGAGGCTCGTCAGGTTCCCAATCAGGTCTGGGAGCGTCTGCAGAGTAGAGCACCAGTTCCAGCCCAAGTCAAGACTTCTGAGGTCAGTCAGGTTCCCAACCGAGTCTGGGAGAGTCTGCAAAGTAGAGCACCAGCCCCAGCCCACAAGACTTCTGAGGCTAGTCAAGTTCCCAACCTAGTCTGGGAGCGTCTGCAGAGTAGAGCACCAGCTCCAGCCCAAGTCAAGACTTCTGAGGCTAGTCAGGTTCCACGACAATCCATACCCAAAATAAATAAATTGAATGGGAACACAATTCCACCACCATCCATTTCAGAAAACATGCTGACAGCATAGGAGACGTACCCTGACAAGATGTTCAAACAGCTGTACCCAATATAAATTCAATGGGCACTTCCCTTTAGGAGTACCCACGACAAGATGTTCAACAACTGTACCCAAAATGAATAAATGGACACCACTTCTCTTTAGGAGTACCTCACTGACAAGATGTTCAAACAACTGTAACAAAGAATAAATTGAATGGACACCCCCTCTCTTTGTGCCTGACAAGATGTTCAAACAGTTGCACCCAAAAACATATTGAATGGCCACCACTTTCCTTTGGTAGTACCTCACTGACAAGATGTTCAAACAGCTGTGACTAAAATAAATTGAATGGACACCACTTCTTTTTGGGAGTACCTCACGGACAAAATGATCAAACAGCTGTACTCAAAATAAATTGAATGGACACCACTTCTCTTTTGGGAGTACCTCACGTACAAGATCTTCAAACAGCTGTACCCAAAATGCTAAAGGCAATGTGCAGTCGTGACGTAGTGGCCCCACTAAATTGCGCCGCGCCAAGGTGAAAAGACAAATGTGTACAATGCATACGGACTATAATTCCACCAGCGTTCATTCAGAAGACAGGATGCTCACAGGGTAAGAATAGACACCCACTCACGGACAAGATGCTCAAACAGCGGTATCCAAAAACAATTGAACGTACACCACAGTTCTTTCGGAGTGTATTTGGTTCACTTGTATGTAGGGATGGAGTTTGACGGGCAGAGTCACGAGGCAATTTGGACACCACTGTTCTTTCGGAGTGTATTTGGTTCACTTGTATGTAGGGATGGAATTTGACGGGCAGAGTCACGAGGCAATTTGGACACCACTGTTCTTTCGGATAATTTATTTATTCTCGTCCCCTGCAGGTCTAAATCTTCCTAGTCAATGAAAATGTCGCACTTTCTCAAATAATGTTAATTCCTCTTTTCTTCCTTTAACACTGAAAAACGGCACCTCGAGCAGCGGACAAGTTTTTACACTCAAACTTTCAAGATTGTCTAACCCCTTAACACCTACTACTGGTAAATACTCTATTCCTGCATATCGTCAGCATTGTCAACTCTTTCAACCTTGCCACAGAAAATAAATGGCAATTCCTTTAACCTCGTTAGGTTACCGAGCAAAGTCGGGGGCGTTTCCAACAGAGGGAAATCTAATTTCAGAACTTCCAAATTAATTATAGGTTCCCAATATCACTCGGCAATTCCTTCAACATTTTGATGGACAAATTTATTTCTTCCAGGAACAGCTGGAGGCAATACTTCGATTTTGCGACGTAGTGAAAAGTCCAAAGCTTTCAAGAGCGCTGATATGTCCAAGTGTTTCACTGGAGAGGGTCAACCCGGAGCACCCTGTCAAACAGAGATGTTTAAGTCTACTCAAATTCCCAAAGGAATCTGGCAGCCTCTCCAATCTCAAACACCCATTCAAGTTAATATGTTGAAGTTCCGTTAAATTGCCGAAGGAAGGTGGCAGCATTTGCAAATCCATGCTATGAGACAAGTCAATATGCCGGAGATTCGTTAAGTTCCCCAGAGAATCTGGCAAACACTCCATTCCTGTTCTGAGTTTCAAATGTTTCAAGGATCGGAGATTATAGAATTCTTCAGGTAATTCTGGGATAATGCCTTCCAGTTCAATCTTTTCCAGGTGCTCCAACTGCCCTATGGACCTTGGAAACCGTAAAAGGGTGCCAATATATAACTCCCTCGAGTGCAATGGAGCCTGCAATACAGTCAAAAAAATAATTAAATCACGTCCAACGCAGAAAAAGCTACACAAATTTTCTTCAAATAAAAAAAATTGCAGGAACCTACCTCACTTGCATCCTTCCACAATGTTTCCAATTGGTCACCGGCAACTTCTAAAACTCTTAAATTCCTTAATGGAATCCAAGGAGGCAGGGAGGGGTATGGACAGCGATCCCAGCGGAGCCATGTAAGATCTGACTGTTTAACCATATTGGATATGTTTCCCAAACAATCACCTTCAGCACTCACCAGCTGCAACCCGTACATATCAACGGATAGATTGCTGAACCTCACAAATTGGCCAGATATTTGTTCCGAAATGCGAATTCCTCGTACCTAAATTGTGATATGAAAGCCATTAGAAACGAGATTGGCATCTTTGCAGAAGTTTTAACACTTCAAAACTCGAAAACCCTAATTATTATAGTAGAATTTCTGGAATTAAACTATATTTTAGTCTAAAATATATTAGTACATACTGAAATATTGAAAGACATATTTCTCTCGAAAATAAATTAACATAACGTTAGAGATTGAGACAAGTACAGATGTGTTCATTTAGGTTTATGTGGTGAGAAATTTGTTCAGAATTTGTAGGAAGAATCACAGTGTTATTGACAGCTTGTTGTCGACGTTTCGGATCCATAACAGGATCCATTTTCAGGACAAAAAAGCCTGAGGAAAAAAACAAGAGAGGAGTCTTTAATAAATAGTGATGAGGCGGGTGAAAAAACTTAATAAATAGTGATGAGGCTGGTGAAAAAACTACGATCGGTTAAGTGAAACCCTCGTTTTTATGAGAGTTTTTCTCAAAAGATAAGTACAGATGATTCAGGGAACACGTTATGAGAAAGGTTTCCAGGTGGACGCCAAAGGCGCCGCGGGCATCCCAGGGGGTTCTTTGTCCGCCAAATATCTGCCGAGGTCTCTAAGATGATCGTGCATTCTTAAACGATTTTTATAGTCTATCTCGATAAGGCACTTCTTCTCTAGGTTCACAAGACCGAGTGACCCTTCCCAGCCAGATCCTTCCCATATTTTTATGGCTGTATCCCTGTCCTTTCCTAGGAAGAAACAGGCTATGTCTAAGAATATATGTTTGTCCTGAAGACTGTCATAGCTGATTTTGAGCCGGCTTTGAATATCGGGCACTTTGGATATTTTGCAGAATTGATCTTTCCAATACTTCAAGTCATCTTTTCCATAAAGTAGCGCACCAAACACTCTGAGAGATAATGGCAATCCCATGCACTCAGACGAAAAAGCTCCGACCATTTCTTCAAATCCGACAACAGGCCAAGGCTGGTGAAACGCATGCCAGCAAAATAGCTCTTGAGATAGCTCTGCATTAAGACCTCTCAGCTCGTAAATGGATGACTCTTCCATTCCTGAAAGAATATTCTTATCTCTAGATGTAAGTAAAATTAAGCTGTCACAACGAAGGGCGGACTTCACGGGTGAAAACAATGCATCCAGCTGCTCAACATTATCTACATTATCTAAAACTATGAGAGCTTGACAACCGTCGAGATAATGTGAAAGCTTCCCCGTACCATCTGCAATGTTGTCTATTTTCAGATCCAGTGGAATCAAGTCTTTTACAAGGGTATTCTGCAAGTCCGTTAAAGAAACGTCTCTTACATCAAATAAAAAAGACGATCGATCGTAATCTGACCTCCTGAGCTTAAAGAATTCTTTTGCCAGGGTAGTCTTCCCGATTCCACCCAGCCCCACAATCCCCACAACCTTGGCCTCCCCTGGGGGTTGTTGTCGCTGTAATACTGTTCTTTCAAACTCCTCTAGCAATTTATACAAACCAGTAGGATATGTGGCCACGGGCAAACAAGTTTTTCTGACCCTTGTCTCCACCCATTGCACGACCTTATCTACGAGATCCCCCTCGTCGCTGATTATTCAAGGTAATATAAACATGTCTCAGAACACATCCAAAAATTATTACATCGCAGGTTGAAATTTTGCACTGATGATTATAAGGATATGTCAAAAGATCACAAAAAAACTGAAAACTGCGAACTAATTACATGTTGAAAGTATCTGTACATAGACATTTTGGTATTAAATGAAACCACTATTTTGTCTTTTTTACAATTCTTCGTATGATCGGTGAAAGAGATCTTACACAACCACCATTCATTTAATCAATTAGTAAAACGGCTGAAAAAACATAATAAAACTGTGTATTTAAATTCTCCATAGATTCAGTTGATCAATCAATACAACTATCTATCTACATAACATAAAGCCGTTCTGGGATTAGGATGGTTAGAAATTTAGAGATCTTACCCGTTACACGCCTCCAGCTCTAAACCGCTCATATTTGCAACGCGTGATAAAGCCTCTCCCCACTTTTCAATGGTGCTGGGTTCGTATCGCGGTTTCTTTCTGCGAGTTGGAGCATCAAACGACCTCTTCCTTTTGAGATTGCACAGGGCTTTAGCATACACTCCAGCTCCGCCCCGAATCCACCAGAGGAGACTTCTTAGGACTTTACCATACACTCCAGAGGAGAATTCCAGAGGAGAATTCTTAGGACTTTCTTCGCCCTGCGTCCACCGAAGCTCAGCGGGCTTCACATGGTAGAACACTGGGATGATGGGAGCACCCGACTCCAACATCTGGACGAGCTCATTAAGGCACAACGCGGAATCTGCATATGTGGGAGAGAATATCGCTACATGGACAGACGCGCTTGCGATAGCTCTTGTAGTTTGAGAAGCCGACTTTCCTTCCTCCCGCAATTCCACCTGGTCCAGAAAGACTCGGTGTCCACGGGAAACAAAGCGACGGTAAAGGTGGCTCGCGAAGGTTTTTTTAACATCCGGCCCTCGGTGATTGATGAATATATCGCAAGGGTAATCGCTGTTGGGAGTTGCAGTTGTAGAGGTGGAAGCCAAAGTCTGATGAGCCATTAATTTTGTTAGAGATGAAGGAGATGCAAATTGAAGATAAGGAGATGAAGGGGGTATATGAAGGAGATGCGAAGGGTAGACAAAGGAGATGAAGGCGAACAAGATGAAGGAGATGCGAAGGGGAGATGAAGGCGAAGAAGATGAAGGAGATGAAGGGGAGACGAAGTGGGGCCTC
Source organism: Picea sitchensis (assembly GCA_010110895.2). Classification (NCBI taxonomy): domain Eukaryota; kingdom Viridiplantae; phylum Streptophyta; class Pinopsida; order Pinales; family Pinaceae; genus Picea; species Picea sitchensis. Next base: position 421,873 of record SNQJ01S0000064.1, on the reverse strand, counting down.
CAGCGTGAAACTCAAATGTTTTAATACACTGTTTTAATACGCTGTTAGGGATTTTATACACTGTTTTAATTCGGGTTAGGTAAGTCAATGTAGAAATTGAGTGCCTCTCAAGTCTCCCAGGGTAGTTGTATCTTTCTGCCTCTGCAATGACGTGTTACTGTTGCCTTATGACAAGTCGGTGGGTCTGTGCGTACCCAGACCCTGCACGCGGACTCTGCGCATTTCACATTCCGACGAAGTGGGGTCGACTCTGAGCATTTCACATTCTCGACAGTGAATTTTATCGGATGTTATGATTGCATGTGATTGATGGATGCGGAATATTTTGTAATATTTTAAGACCATTCAAATTTTAAAAATGCTAAATCACAACTAAAAAGTAATTAAATCCGATAAAGTAGAAATGGAAGTAGCTCAAATTGGATTCACAAATTCCAATGTCCAATCGTTCACTGTTTTTGCACATGAATCGAGAAATATGTTGGGTGTTCCGTAGATGCATGCACCATCTTTAATCTTTCCTTTTCCACATGAATCAAGAAATTTCATCTTTAATCTTTCTTTTTCCACATGAATCAAGAAATTTCACGGATGTTTCGTAGGTTCATGGATGAACTTGTCTTGTCTCTTTCAATTTTTATGGTGCTTGGTCCCAGATTCCTCTACTCATTTTTTATGGTGCTTGGTCCCAGATTCCTTTACTCAACAATAAATGTTTATTTATTTTTCAATTTATGTTTAAAATTATATATTTAGTATTGATAATTTAATACATAACATTTTTATATGGGTTTTGTTTAATTGTTTTATGTTTTTTTTATTAGAATTTGGTGATATAAATCTATATGAAATTACAATTTTTTGTTATTTAATTTGTATTTTTGAATGTAAAAATGGGATTTAACTTGTTGAGAAATCTCTAAAATACTTAAATTACACAGAATTAACCACTCAAATGTTCAAATACAATAATTTTTGACTAAATTTAAAACAAATATCTTTCTAAATTTTTTTATTTTTTTTTGTAATGTTTATAATCTTTTGTTTATTAATTTTAAATTTTTGGAAAAATTATTTTTATAGATTTTTAAATTTTAAAAATGTTTTTATGATTGGATAAAAAAATGGATGTAACTATTTTAAGGGATTTTGGTGAGTATTATGAAACTTTAGATGTAACTATTTTAAGGGATTTTGGTGAGTATTATGAAACTTT
>SNQJ01S0000064.1:401106-420588 GCA_010110895.2 Picea sitchensis | reverse complement strand
TATATATATATATATATATATATATATTAAAAATTTGAAAAAAATCACTTGGCAGGTATTCTTTCTAGGTGGCTCTTGGTTTTTATGCGTTGGGCTTATGCGAATCGTCGTCTCGTGCACTGTCAATCACTAGTGCTGTGATGGCTCGGCTCAATAAGTAATATATATATATATATATATTTAATATGTTCAAAAGTATATATATGTTTAATATGAAGCATTTTTATAAATGTTGTATATATTTTTCAAATTTGGTTGATAATATATATATAATATTTATTGTTTAATATATAGTATTTTTATAATGTTTTTTTTCTATTGATGTTCAAATAGGTTTGAATTTTAATTTTTTCTTTTTATGTTTTGCAATGATTATGATTTTCTGTTTATTAATTTTAATTTTTTGGAAAAAAATATATTTTTGTAAATTTTAAAATTTTTGAAATGTTTTTTTTAATTGGATAGAAGAAGTCATGTGATTATAGAAGAAGATATTTGTGATACTGAGCAATATTCACTCATACGGGAAGGTCAATTTGGAAAAACTAGGTTTTTGCAAAGTGGTCAACACAAGTTGACTTCCCTTGAAGAGAGACACGACACAAAATGTGACTTAGGTAGCATGGATTATAAATTGGGATAAGTCTGCGACATAGTAGGTGTCAACAAACGCTCCATATGACTCGAAGAATAACTAGTCGGAGGAGATTATGCTCAAAAATGAGAAAAGGGCCTCCTAAAGCCATACTAAACCCAATAATGAAGACTCATAAGATTTTGTTTTGTTCAAAGGCAACACAAGCAGTTTTCATATAAAAAAAAATTAGACTCATTCCAATCTTTCTTTTTTGTTTTTTTTTATTTTTTTGTCTTTTTCATATTATAAAACTCGAAAAGGAATAAAAGAATGCCATAGTACATTGGAGGAAAAGAGCATTGTGAGCGAGCAAACGAGTTCCAAGCGCAAGGAACATACCTATGCTCAATATGCAAGGAAATGTGTGCAAGACATGGATGTTCGAGGGGATTTTCCTCCAGGGATAAGGTGTCAAGTTGCAAATACGAGTCCCTCCACTTGGGATTCAATCCCTTTCCAAGAAAAACTTAGGATAAATTAATATCCTCATCACAACCTTTAGAAAATAAATATATATTATTCTCTTAGGTTTAAGCTCTTAAGCTTAGCCCTTTTTCCTAGCCTCTTAGCCCCTTCCCTTTCCCTTCCCAGTGGAGCTTAGTCCCCCATAACTCTTTCTTCGTGGTCGGTCTACATGCAGAGATGTAAATTATATTAATGATATGAGTATTTACATATACAAAATCAAGCTCCCTGGCCTTCAACATCTAGGCTCTCTGGCCTAATAAACACATAAGCCTCTCAACTTATAAACACTTGGTTCACCAGCCTATAAACATAATTACAATTCAGCAAGGGCTCGGCCTTGGGGTATTACAATCCCCTCCCCTTATTTATTCACTATCCTCATTGCATTATATTTACATATTACAACAAGATTTTCAAAAATCTTCAAAAAGATACGGGTATTCTACCCGCATGGCATCTTCATGCTCCCAAGTTGCGTCCTTGGGACCGTACCACATCCATTGGACCTTTACAATCTCTATGGCTTGATTCCAGAGCTGCTGGATTTTCCGATCCAGAATGCGTATCGGATGCAGTTGCAAAGTGCCTTCTTGCTCCACCTGAATCACATTCCAATCAATAACATCATTATCATCAGGTATATATTTCTTAAGCAATGATACATGGAATACATTATGAATTGACATAGATGCGGGTAATGCAATCATATAAGCTACTGGTCCAATCCTCTCTAGGATTTCAAATGGCCCACAATATCTAACTACCAACTTGGAACAACTCCCCAACTTCAGGGAACTTATGTTAGCCTTCACTTTCAAGAATACATGATCACCCACTTTAAACTCCCAGTGAGTTATGCCCTTGTCAACATAGCTTTTATGCCTGTCTTGGGAAGCCTTTAAATTCTGTTTTAACTTCAACATTTGCTCTTCCATTTCTCTAAGCAACTTTGGCCCAACTACTGCTCTATCTACTCAATTGTCCCAACTTACTGGTGTGTTGCACTTTCTGCCATAAAGTGCCTCAAATGGGCTCATCTTCAGAGATGTTTGGTATCCATTGTTGTAGGCAAATTCTACCAAGTGTAGATAGTCTTCCCATTTTGATGGTTTATCCATCACGTATATTCTTAGCATATCCTCTATCACTTGGTTCACCCTTTTTGTTTGCCCATCAGAATCGGGATTATAAGTTGTGTTGTAGTTTAGTTTTGTTCTGAACCCTTTGAATAATTCCTTCCAGAACTTTGAGATGAACTTTGGGTCTCTGCTAGACATAATTGTCTTGGGTATGCCATGCAAGCGTGCTACTTCCCTCATATAAATATCTACAACATTAGTTGCTTTGTGAGTAATTTTCATTGGAATGAAATGGAAAGCTTTAGTAATCTTGTCCACCACCACCATGATAGAATCATGCTGCTTGCTTGTTTTCGACAATTTGGTGATGAAATCCATTGTCGCCACTTCCCACTTTCACTCAGGAATGGGCAATGGCTGCAGCAACCCAGTTGGGTGTTTATGCTCAGCCTTGACCTTTTGACACTCCAGACATTTAGCAATGTACTCAACAATTTCCTTCTTCATCACTGGCCAATAATATTGGCTCTTGACAACTGCAATGGTTTTTTCATATCCTAGGTGTCCAACATAAGGTACATTATGCATCTCTTTCAAGATCATACTCCCTGAGTCATGAGAGTTGGGTACATAAATTATGTTCCTGTACAAGAGAATTTCGTCATTTCCCAATTTATAATCTTCAACCTTCTATTGCATTTTACCTTGTTGTAATTTCGATACTATCTCCATGTAATGCAAATCTGCTTTTGCAGCCTCAAAAATTTCTCCTTTAAGATCAGTTTGATACATGCTAATTGTTATAGCATGCAATTCATGCACTCTCTTGCTGAGTGCATCAACCACTTTGTTCTCTTTTCCTTTGATGTGCTTAATATCAAAGTCATACTCACAGAGGAATTCCAACCATCTTCTCTGCCTGGTATTTAAAGTTGGTTGATCAAACAAATGTTTCAGACCATTATGGTCTGTCCTCAGCTCAAATATTTTTCCCATGAGATAGTGCCTCCATTTCTTTAAGGCATGCACTATGTCTGCCAACTCCAAATCATGAGTGGCATAAAACCTTTCATGCTCTTCCAATTTTCTGGATTCAAAACATACCACACAACCATTCTGAATGAGGACTCCACCAAGTCCTTCTTTGCATGCATCTGTGCAAACCATGAAATCCTCATTAGGATCTGCAATTCTCAGAATTGGAGAACTAGTTAACAACTACTTCAATTGTTGGAAGTTATTTTCACATTATGTTGTCCATTGAAACTTCACCCCCTTCCTTTGCAAGGAAGTGATCAGGTGAGCAACCCTTGAAAACCCTGCAATGAATCTTCTGTAGTAGCCAGCTAGACCCATGAAGGATCTGAATTCTGTCACATTCTTAGGTGTTGTCCACCCTTTAATAACTTCAATCTTTTCAGGGTCCACTGCTATCCCTTCTTCGGATACGATATGCCCCAAATAGTGAATCTGGTTCTGATAAAATGAGCACTTGCTCAATTTGGCATACAACTGGTTCTCTCTTAACACTTGTAACACCATCCTCAAGTGATGTTCGTGCTCTTCTTCTGACTTGGAATATACAAGGATGTCATCCAAAAAGACTATGACGAACTTGTCTATGTATTCCCAGAAAACACCACTCATTAAGCACATGAAAACAACTGGTGCATTTGATAGCCCAAATGGCACCACTATGAATTCGTAATGACCATACCTTGTTCTGAAGGCAATCTTTTTTATGTCTTCATCTTTGATCCTTACTTGATGGTATCCTGACCTGAGATCAATCTTTGAGAATATCCTTTCATCATTTAACCGATCAAAGATATCATCAATCCTTGGCAAAGGATACTTGTTCTTTATAGTCACTTTGTTCAATTGTCTGAAGTCAATGCACAATCTCAATGTCTCATCTTTCTTCTTCACAAATAAGACTGGGGCACCCTAAGGTGACACACTTGGGTGTATATACCCCTTCTTCAAAAGTTCTTCAAGCTGCATTTGCAATTCCTTCAGCTCTGGTGTACTCATCCGGTAAGGAGTCTTGGATATTGGAGCTGCTCCATGCATTAAGTTTATAGAGAAATCAATATCTCTCTTTGGGGGTAATCCTGGTATCTCCTTGAACACATCCTCAAAATCTTTCAGGACTACATGATCCTCAATATTTGGCACCTTATCCTTAGGTGCTTCCTCCATATGAGCTGCAAATGTTTGACAACCCTTCCTGTATCACTTCTTCAGCTGCATTGTTGAGATCTCTCGGACAGTAACTGCCTTAGGAATTCCTTGGAGTGTTCTTGGGTTCCCTTCCTCATCCAGGCAAGTAAATGCCTTGTTATGACAGTCTAAGATAGCATGGTGTTGGTCCAACCAATCCATACCAATTAGACAGTCATATGAATCCAAGGGCAAGACGTTCAAATTTGCCTTGGTACTTAGCCCATCCATGTCCACTGGACATGATTTAAGCAACTCAACAACATTTCTCTTGGCTCGTGTAGCTAGATGCACCATCCAAGATTTCCCATGCTTGCTTCTTGGAAATTGCAGTATTTCCACTACCTTAGGATCTATATAGCTATGACTAGCTCCTGAATCTATTAAAATAGTAAAGACACGGTTATTGATCATACCTTCTACTTCAATCATGTGTGATTGAAATTATGCTTGCTTGTTGTCCATGGCTGCATAGATCCTTAGAACACTTATGCCCATGTCCTCCATTGTTTTAGCTTGTTGTGCATTGTGGACATCTCTCACTTTATCCTTTCTATGAACACAATTTCTATACAAATGATCTCCTTTACAACCCCAACATTGAATGGGTGTCTGCCTTAGCCTTTTCCCACTTGTCTCAGTCATTATAAACTCTCTAGGGGTTTGTTGTCTCTGAGAACTGTTTCTGAAGAAGGGTGTCTTTTCCCCCTTTTTCCTCTGTTCCATCTTGAACTTCTTCTTGTCTTCCCAAGTTCTTTGGAAAGTAGGCTTTCCCTTGTGCTGATCATATAAGCACTTAGCTCGCCTTATGGTTTCCTCCAAGGTTTTAGGATCATCATACTCACTTATGAAAGATGGCAGGCCACTCAGATACCTCTGAATCTTAACGGTCTCATCCTTGATGAAGGAGATATACTTCAACAGTTCTGAAAATCTCCTTTCATACTCATCAATGGTCATGCTGCCCAGTTTGAGTTCAAAGAACTCTTTCACTATTTTATCATAATACCTCTTGGTTAAGTATTTCTTCTCAAAATGCTTCTTGAATTCCTTCCAAGTCACATTTTTCTCTTTAATGTGTTGCACCTGCACAAGTTGATTCCACCACATGGATGTCTTTCCTTTAAGTTGGTAGATAAAAATTCTTCCTTCTGCATGAGAAGAATAGTTATGCAATTGGAAGTACTTCCTCATGCCTAACTTCCATGTCTCAACATCTTCATCATTCTTGTGTTCACCATCAAAAGTAGGAGGTTTGATCTTATTCATTTCTCCTTTCAGTTCATCCACCCCAAACCTCTTAGGATGCTTCCTGGCAGGGGATGGACTTGAGTTGTTGTGTGCTCTTCTATTGGAATGCCTTTGGGAGTGATGGTGATGTCTGCTACCACTCCTTATTCTTCTTTTCTCATTAGGGGACCTGTGGCTTCCTAATTTTTTGGAGCCACTCTCCTTATCCAATTTATTCTCAATTATGTCCAGGCCCCGTATTAACTTCATGTTGAAGTATTCATGGTGCTCCTTGGCCTTCATAAGCCTTTCATTATCAACCTTGTGTCTTTGGATATCTATCTGCAATTTTTTTATGGTCTCAACTAGATTTATGTCTTCCTCCTTTCTTCCTCCATGTCCATTGGAGTTGGTTCCTTCCATGTGTATCATCCATCTCTCTGCCCTCTATGTCGATCCTGATCTGATCAAGTTGATGTTAATTCTGCAAAATGTGCAGCCAACAGAACCTTGTCATGCTAATTGATTCCACAATTTTATAAAAAAAAACATGAACCATTTTGGTTCAATAACCTACCAGACTTATTTCCTCTGATTTTTTGAGTAGTTGTCCAATCAATCCCCTTTTCTGGGTAAACAGTTATGTTCTGATGTCCCGGACCTTTCCAATGATTGCTTCCTTTCTCAATTCTGAGCTTTGAGCATAAAGTTATGGACCTTTAATACTTGTGTTTTTTCTCTGTTGCACTCCTTGTGCAGCTGTTCTCTTTTCTCTGAGTTAAATTGCTCTTAGATCTTTGTTGGATCCTATCATAAAGTTCCCAGGCCTTCAATACCTCTTTTGATGCAGGTCTAAACCAGACGAAACCCACAGGCTTCCTTCCTAACCCCTTTTTCTTTATTTAAAACAATTTTCAGGCATTTAGTCCATTTTCTTTGGCCCCCAATCTCATCTGACCACAGGCTGTGACCCAGTGATAACATATAGGCGCTTATCCGGAGCTTTGGGAGCTTCGGGGCTTCGAAATCCCTTGCTACTTCATGCCTTATTTCTCTCGAACGCCGAACTGGTGAATCCTTGCACGGTACATCTTCGGAGCTTCGGGGCTCCACTACTTCGGAGCTTCAAGCTTCAGAAGTTTTCCTTCCTTCTTCACTCATTTTCTCCGAATGTCAAAGTGGCTGGATTTTTGAGGGTATCTCTTCAGAGCTTCAGGGCTCCAAGCTTCGGGGTTCTTAACTACAGTACTATGTAATGCCTCTGAAGGTCGAACTGGCGAAGCTCTCCGAAACTTCACACTTCGGAGGTTTCACTTCCTTCTTTCTTTGTTTACACAATCGTCGAACTAACGAACCACCGAGGTCTAGTCAACATCCATGTATCAGTGTGCCACATGGCAGAGTTACGAAATGGACACGTGGCTCCATCCAATGGACGACACTTGTCACATCTTAATTGGGCACGAAGGGCCATAGAAAATCCTGAAAAAACGATGACACATGGCACGTTTCCTTTGTGTCCACGTCACCCTAGGTGACGTCGATAGATTGCATCACCTCAATGACTTCAGAACTTCGGACTTCAGAGGTTCTTACAACTTCCACATTTATTTTTCACGAAACTGGAAAAATCGTTGATTTGTCGATCACCTTAAGATCGATGGTCATGGGCGATTGCGGAACTCGAACATGCTTGCGGTTTAACAACAACCCCGACTTCCGTAATGGAAATTTGTGTGATGGAGCGGAAATCAACGTCCACCGTTGATCTTCCTCTCGATAGAGATCTACAATCTCGTTTGAATGCAGAATGTGAAATATCCCCCTCGTTAATTTACCTTTGGATTTCCACAATCGTTCCCATCCATTGATCTATTCTGCGTGGATCCGATGGTCATGATCTCGCCCTTCGTTGGTCTGGTATTTCTGAACTACTGAACCTTCTGGGGTCCACTTAGTACAACTGTCATTAATTAAGGTGGTGACACGTGGCCCCACCGTCGAGTGCCATGTGTTGGATCATTGTTGGTTCAACAGGGCCTGTCAAAGTACAAAACCATATGACACGTGGCATGCATATAGGAGGTCCACATCACTCCAAGTGACATCATCATGCCACGTCACAATCTGTGCTTCGACACTTCGTGCTTTGGGAGATCCCACTCCAACACACACCATAACTCCTGAATGCCGATTTTTCAAACAGGATAATCCATGGACACGTGTCTCCGATAATGGACGGTCCAGATTTACTCTGGAGTTCAGGACTTCAGAAGATTTAATAGCTTCATCACTCAATTCCTTCGAACTACAAATTCCCGCACTGTGCTACTCCATAGTTTCGGGACTCCAGCGCTTCAGGACTTTGGGAGACTTTAGCTTACAACACTTAGGGTAGGTCCACGTCACTCCTAGGTGACTTCGAAAGACTTTACCTTACAACACTTAGGGTAGGTCCACGTCACTCCTAAGTGGCTTTGGGAGACTTTACCTTACAACACTTAGGGTAGGTCCATGTCACTCCTAGGTGACTTCGGGAGACTTTACCTTACAACACTTAGGGTAGGTCCACGTCACTCCTAGGTGACTTTGAGAGACTTTACCTTACAAAACTTAGGGTAGGAAGAACTGTGCTACTCCAGAGTTTTGAGACTCTGACGCTTAGGGTAGGTCCACGTCACCCTAGGTGAGATCATCATGCCACGTCATATCCGACGCTTCAGGACTTCAACACTTTGGGCTTCGGGAGATTTCACCCTAGTCCACCTTATAACTCTCGAATGTCGAACTTCCGAACAGGTCCACATCACTCCGACACTCTGGGACTTTGGAGCTGCGAGAGTTTGAAGCTTTGGGCTTCGAAGGATTTTGTTGTTGAACACCACACAACCCCCGGACTGCCGAAATTCTAATCATTGCTTAATCTGCGGACACGTGTCCCTGGAAATGGATGGTCCGGATTGGTTTCGAACTTTGGGACTTCGGTGCTCCAGGACTTCAGAGCTCCAGGCTTCGGCAATTTCCTCTACTAAGGTTTTAAAACGGCCAGAGGGGTGAAGTCCAAAGGACTTTGGTGCTTAACCTCCCCGCACCTTCTCTGGATCCAACGGTTGTGAGGGATATGTCCCTCCCTGAACAAATCCAACAACCCAAATTTAATTTTTGTGGTTCCTAAACCCACGGTTACCACGATCTCCTTTCTTTGCTGACTTTCCTAACCACTATACCTCCTGAGCTTTCCATTACAACCCGTGAGCTCTCTTAGCTTCCCTCTGGCACTCTGTACATCAAATCCCTGTGGGATTTTAACTCCAAATTCCACATTCGTGGCCCATCCAGGTTCAGTGTTGAAACCTTGGGCTCTGATACCAATTTGTAATGTACTCCGCCATCCCAGATACGGGGCATGCTACCTCAATTCTGCTATGTTCAAACTCATATTCCAATTTGTAACCACCCCAACCTCCCATGCTGGGTCACTCCACCTTACAGAAATACTTACTTTCATTTGCCGAAAATAACATAATTAATACATTAAAAATAAACGTCTATTGTATGTTAACATACACAAGATTATGCGGAAACATACAATAAATAAACACAGGTGTAACATACAACATGTAATTAAGCATATATAAAGAGTACTTATCTGTTTAAGAAGACCACCAACTGCTTGCAGACCTTCCACGAATCTCCCAGCCTTAGACCACACTGCTTCAAGCTATCAGCCGTGGGTCACCCCCGAGCTGGGACTAAACTCCACCCAAGGTAAAAGGGAAATCCTAGGCTAGGATGAGGTTACAAAGTCTCCAAAAAGGATTTCCCCCCCAAGAGTCCACTCAGGTCCACAACTTATAGTCCCTCATTCACCACATGCTTGTCCCACCCCAGGGAGTGTGTCCCTTCTCTGCTCGATAGTCCTTCGACTGCACCACTCCCTTCCAGGGCTTCAGCGACAAGCCGAACATGAAGTCTCAGAGCACTACAACTGTCATGAGGCTCCCTCTAGGAAAATCACTTCCACAACAACCTCTCTCACATGGAGAGAGTTGCTCACAAGCCTGAAAACCTGCTTCAGTCCAACTCCCAGGCCAATCCAGTCTGGGTAATAACAACAACAAATCAGTATGGCTCTAGTAATGACAACAAGCCACACCGGTCCAGAGAAATCCAGTCTGGGTAACAACAACAACAAATCAGTATGGCTCTAGTAATGACAACAAGCCACACCGGTCCAGAGAAAAGCGCGGGAATAAACAACAAAATCGCTAAAGTGATATCTAGCTCAGGCACTGTGTAATCGTGCTATGCTTCACAGGAAAAATACGGGTTAGTTTCACAGGGTTTGCAGGTTTCAGAGGTTGCAAAGGTCAACGATGGAGGGGATGGCTCTGTGCCTGCGTGAGTGTGTGTGAAGCATGGAAAGAAATGGCGAGCGAACCCCCACAACGACTGATTTCCCCACCTAAAATTGCATGCACCTTGATTAACACATGGCTCTCCTGGGATACGAGTCCCTCCACTTGGGATTCAATCCCTTTCCAAGAAAAACTTAGGATAAATTAATATCCTCATCACAACCTTTAGAAAATAAATATATATTATTCTCTTGGGCTTAAGCACTTAAGCTTATCCCTTTTTCCTAGCCTCTTAGCCCCTTCCCTTTCCCTTCCCAGTGAAGGTTAGTCCCCCATAACTCTTTCTTCGTGGTCGGTCTACATGCAACGATGTAATTATATTAATGATGTGAGTATTTACATATACAAAATCAAGCTCCCTGGCCTTCAACATCTAGGATTTCTGGCCTAATAAACACATAAGCCTCCCATCTTATAAAAACTTGGCTCACTATCCTATAAACATAATTACAATTCAGTAGGGGCTCGACCTTGGGGTATTACAATTGGCTTAAACAACAACAAGCTAAAGCCGGTATTAGGCCCAAAAAGCGCAAGTGGTTAATATGCAATACATATACAACTTAACACAAAAGTTTGGAAGCTTTGGGGGTAATTTGGCTCGAAATATTTTGAGAAGAAGTAACGAGGCTTCAATGAAAAGTCATGACAATACTAAACAGAGCTTTCGAGCCTATAAAATTTGCATCATAATTGTCAAAATGACCAGTAAGGTACTAACTAGGACATTGATGAAGAGGGAAGTTCTATCATTCATAAACAACACTTATAAAGCAACTTTGAGGGGGTGATGTTTTGAATGAATGGGATTGATCCTATGGTGTAATCGTGATCGATATATATAGACACATTCTGCAGGCGGAGTGAAACCTACTCTAAATGCTTATAATGACCACAATATATAAATAAAGGAGCCTCACGGCTCTTAGCCAAAAATAGATTAAGAAGAAAATATGTAGTTTCAACGCAAACTCGTGGTGGGACTAGACAAGGCTCCCAAGCCTATGAAATTATTTCAACATGGGTGTCAAAATTCAAGCCAGGGTCTAACTAGGGCACCCATGAATTGTAGTCTCTACCACATGAATTACAAAACATCTTATCAACAAAGAAGGTTCGGTTTCGCAACTCAGTCGGGTCGATCCTAAGGAAAATATGTGATTGATATGGATAAATGTAGTATGTAGGCAGGGTAGTACTTACTCTACATGCCATTAAAGAGCACAATACATGCCAAAGAAATCGAAAAACGCCACCAGATATACAAATCTGTATAAAAATGAGATCTCTCAAAGACAAGTACTGCATATGAAAACAACTCCCAAATGTTTTATTAGGCCAAACAATATAGAATTGTTAAAAAGGAGGGGGAAGTTATTTGAAAAAGTGGTAAAAATGTGTTAAAATAGGTGTAAAACTCAATTTTTACCATTTAATTTTCACTTTTACTCTTTGGAGAGCATTGGAACCCTTTTTCCTGTCAAACTTCTAGATATCGGTATGAGGTGCACAAGGCTCAGAATCCAGAACCACTTGGACTAAGTAAGTAATCTCTTCCTCCTCTTCATTTTTAACCGTAAGTTTTTTAGATTCAATGGAGTTCTGAGTCGGAAATAAACTTTAAAAAAATCGTGTGGACATGTACGTGACTTCAGTTAATGCGGGTCGCATACATACACGACTATCTTAACTAACAATTGTGTACACCTACACAAAGATTGAAATTAAATAGATTTGACTCAAAAATGATTTGGAATTTGTAGGATGGTGATAGATTAGAGAGAGAGGGAACACGAGGAAGTTGATAATGATGTGATGAATGATCGGGAGGCCCATGAAGCTCTCCAGAGATGCAGATTATACAAGTTTTTTCGTTGTAATGGCATAAGGGCACAATGAAGACTACATGCAACTCTAATAGATTATTGTGAACCTGATGCAGATGCATTCATGATCAGGGGGAAATCCAAGCGGGTTTTAGATAACGTCCAGATACATATCCACCCTGATGACCAACATGAGACAACTTTTATTTGTCCTTAGGAAACCTTTGCGTACAAAAAGATGCTCTTTGGCCTTAAAAAATGTTGGAGCCACTTTTCTGTGGGCCATGATGTTCGCTTTCCATGATATTAAGCACATAGTGGAGGCTTATTTGGATGATCTCACCACCCATTCACGTAAAAGGGTGCAACATATTTTACACCTTTGCATGGTCTTCGAGAGATGTCGTCACTGTCGAATTTGCTTGAATCCACACAAATTCATCTTTTGTGTGACTTCAGGATGCCTCTTAGGATTTGTCATTTCAACTAAAGGGATCATGGTTGACCCTTTGAAAGTTGAGGCAATAACTCAGTTGCCTCCCCCACATACAATACGTCAACTTCAAACTATATAAGGAAAGGAAAATTCCCTTCTACGTTTTGTACCGAACTATGTTAATATCTGTTAGTGATTATTTTTGTCATGGGGCGCAGATGCACCCAGGTCTGCAGGATGACCGGGAAGCACCCGAGCATAACACGAGAGAATCCCATTTTTTAACAGCAAGTCATGCGAGCGAGCAAAGTTTTGCCATCGGCGGCTGAGATCCAGCCTTCAAATTTAATCGATCGATCAATCGAGTTTTCGGGGCTGTCAAGTTGCCCGGGGTTTAGCGCGAAGGGCAGCGCCAATGGTTCAAAGCAAATCTGGATCATCCGATCTCGTTGGGACAGGTGGCAGCCAGTCGGCGTATTGGGGATCAGTGATTCGGGAGACAAGGAGTTGTCCGTTCATTCTATTTGAAATCGCCGATCATCGAAGTTTCGAAAACGCCTTTGGTGCCTAGCCTAGGGTCTCAGCCCCAGGTCACATCAAGCGAGCCTGCAAAATGGGGGGAGCCCCCTATATAATAGCGTACTATCTGGGCCGTCCATCTGAAAGACGCGCGGCATGCATCCGTATCATGTCGGCATATCGGAGTTTCGAGGAGCAAGCCCCCCTTGTTTCTTGCATTTTGAAACCCCGAACCCTGAATTTCCGATGGCGCCCAGAATCTGAGCCATGGTTTTGGCGCCTGGTCATCAAGAAGGAGGCCTGGGGGAGGGGCGTTTATGTTTGTCATTTGGCCACTTAGGCTCCAAAATGTCAAAGCTAAATCGTAGAAGGAAGGCATAGTGATGTACCAGATGCCGATTCGAAGTGGGCTAAATCCCAGTACCTGTTGGAGATTAATGAAGAAAAGAGAGGGTGGCTCAAACATCACCTCGCTTATTTATTGCAGAGTATGGAGGTCCCAACCGAGAGTATGCCCGGGAGGGTCCCCTATACCATTTCTCCTCAGGGAAACCACATCGAGTCTTCAAGTCGCCAGAGGAACCTGCACACGCCAATTCAACATTCAAAGAGCTCAGCTACCACCCTGGCATGAGCCATGCTGAATTAAAGAGGCGTATTACAGGGGAACAAAAGACAGTTTTGATTGAGGAGACGTCACCCTTTGAAAGTTTTGAGACGCCTCTACTGGACGAAAGGAAGGGAAGAGTATATGTAGGCATTTTTGCCATTTTGTAATGATCGATGGTTGAGCAAAGCTCCCGGTTGTAAAGCTTTAATGAAGCACTGTTATCTCTGGTTATGTATGAACTCTTGAGACTTCTTGCCTTATGAATGTCAATTTCTTTCATGTCTTTGTTCAAACTGTATTAGAGCAGCTCGGAATTGGAGAATCCAGTCGAGTTGTAGCTGTTATAGGATGATGTAGAGTTTGATCACTGTAACAGTCTCACTGTCTCTAACCAGTCCTTGTGATTTTCCTAACACTGAACGACTTGGAATTGGAGAATCCAGTCAAGTCCCTTTTTCAGTATCTCGAAGCCCTGAACTAGAGGATCTCGCATTCGGGGTTTTTCCTCTACGAATTACTGAAAGCCTCTTGCATGAAGTAGTTTGTTCACTCTTCTTATTAAGTCTTCCACCTGTTCACCTTTTAATCAACCCGCTGACTGAAGTTAGATCAAGACCTCCTTTGTTTCTCACGTGCCAGACACAGTCTCTGAGTTAGAGTAATATCTTCCCGAGTCTCTATCCATTTGATCACCTATTAAAAACCACCGTGACATAAAACTGATGGGCGTCGGGCTCTGCTCCTGTAAGAAATCCAGAGTGACTTCCGTCGCCAACATTTATGGCGTCGTTGCTGGGGACGAAGTTGAATATTTTATCTGGGATTGAATGACAATGATTAACTGATTCTGAAGGTGCATCAGATATCAGAATTATCAAGATTGTTGTTGTGCACCTGGCGACTGCATTGTGACGACTCCGCTGGGGAGAACCTGCTCTATCAATTGTGGCTTTCAGAGGCAGGCACACGTAGTCTCATCCACAACTGCCCCTAGCTACACCTGAAACCGATCCAGAGGTGGTTCTCATAAAAGGAAAGGCCCCTGAAGAAGAAGCTTCCACCGCCGAAACAGGTAATCTGCCATCTCCTTCTGTAAGAACTCTGTTTTTTCCCCCTCAGTTTCTTGATAGACCTCCTTCACAAGTTTCTCGTTTCCTGAATTTTGGGAGTGTTCCTGCTGAGTTTTCCCCTCCTGGTCTGGGATTGGAGGGAGAAATCCTTGTCACTCCCCTCTCCTCTGAAGTTGTACCTTGGCGTAGACCCACGACCACAAAAGATTTCCCCACTTCTGCACAAGGAGGAGCACCTGCTGACTTGAGCTCATTAGCCTTCTCCTTGAATCCCCTCTTGTTTCTCACCCCACTCCGAGATTCATTCTCAGTAGCCCCTTCACGAACTCCTTCTCCTCCAAGTTCTCCTCCACCTAATAATCCTATGGCCGGAGAAAATCCCCCTATGACCGAAATAGAGGTCATCATAGCCGCTAGGTATGCTCCCCTCGTGCTACCACAACCTCTCAATAACCTCCCAACAGACGGGTACCTTAAACAACTGCCCAAGTTTACAGGTGAGGGGGACATAGCTGCAGAAGAGCACCTAGCAGCCTTTTACACTTTCCCGGATGATAATGTTATCATGCACACAGACGTATGGATGAGAATTTTTGTCCATAGTCTCCAAGGAGAGGCTAGAAAATGGTTCAAGGCCCTGCCTCCTGGATTTATTGATGGGATCAGAGCTTTAGATAATGCCTTTTTGAGACAGTGGGGAGATAAAAAAGACTTCATGTATTACATGACAGAGTTTGGGTCGTTGAAGAGAAAGGAAGGAGAGTCTGTTTTTGACTTCTCCAAGAGATTTAATAAAATGTACAACAAAATTCCTGCCGAGATAAAACCCTTCGAAGCCTCTGCAAAGATCACTTACTCCAATGCCTTCGATCCTAATTTATGCCTACTGCTAAGGGAGAGAAGAGTTGCTATGTTGGCACACATGTAAGACACAATTGTGGAGGTAGAATCCAACATATTGGTCGTCAACCGACTCAGGAACGTTGGTGATAGAAATACATCCAAGAACAGGCCTAAAACTTCCTCATCCAGTTCCTCTCCCCTACCCCATCAGACAGATGAAACATCTAGAGCAATAAAATCGCTTGCTGCCAAGATAGAAAGGTGGGAATTAGAGGGGAAGCCCATGTACAGAAATCCCCTAAACACTGATAATAGAGGTTTCAGACGACCTGCTAACAATATACCTCAGGTCCTCCCGAGAGAACAGAGGGGAAAGGACAGAGAAGATCAGAGGGTTCAAACCCCCCTCCAAAACAACCTAGTTGATCATGAGGAAAGAGAGGAGATAGATGAGTTTGTCTCTGAGATTTGTTGTATTGAAGACACTCCCCCTTTTCCCCATTTGACGCAGTCCGCATATGAAGAATCCCTGATGAGCGCTCAAATTCACGAGTTGGGGAAAGAGCAAAGGGCCGGTCACACTTCTAACAGATATAATCTCAGGTTGAGAAGGAAAGAAGGAGACTTTGACAACCCATACCAGCCCCTCATAGCAGATAGGCCTACTAAAACTGCAGCAGCCACAGCTAAAGAAAAGAAGACTCAGAGTGTTTCGCCAGCAGCCAAAGAGCCTGTCACTGAGGTAAGAGAAGCTCCTAAACCTATCCCCTCCTTCAATTTTGAGCATGAGATTCAGAAGATTATAATTCCTGTACCTCTCTCTGAGCTAGTTAAAAATGAAGACTTCAAAAGGTCCCTCTCCAAGTTGCTACAATCTAAGTCCCCCCAGCCTCCCTCTAACTCAATCAACCTTCAAGATGAAAAGCCTGCTGTCATCCTAAGTCCCATGGTAGAGGATAAAGATGATTCATCCCCTCCCTTCTACACATCCCTGAATATACATGATAAAGTGCTACATAACTGCCTCATGGACTCAGGGGCTTCTCATAACCTTATGCCCAAAATAGTAATGGAAGAGCTGGGACTAGAAGTGACCAAGGCCTATCATGATTTATACTCTTTTGATTCGAGGAGGGTGCAATGTCTGGGAGTCATCAAGGACCTGGTGGTTTCTCTGTTTCAACTGCCCATGTGGTCATGGACATTGTGGTAGCTGATGTTCCCCCCAAGTTCGGCATGCTGTTGTCAAGGTCTTGGATTAAAAGACTTGGAGGAACATTGCAGATGGACCTCACATATGCCACTATTCCAGTCTTCGGAGGGGAACACAGGAGGTTATACAGAGAGGCCCAGCTAGCCTATATTGTCAGTGATGAAGCAAACCCCACTAACCACCCCATCTTCACACTTGACACCGACTTAGGGTCTAGTTTGTTACAGATCACTGGAACTCCTGAGGTCCCTTTACAGATAAGAAAGAAACCTATTCTTAATCAGTAGATACCTTCTCCAATCACCTCTGTCTAGAAGATGTTCTTTGCCGGAGCTTCCTCCAGTATGGGTGCTGGCGCTGGAGTGATTTTCATATCGCCCTGCCAAGAGACTATATCCCTGTCATACAAGCTGGAATTTGAAACTACCAACAATGTGGCGGAATACGAAGCTCTTGCTCTGGGTATGAGGGCTACAAAAGAAATGGGAATTGAAGAGGTGTCTGTGTTCGGAGATGCAAAATTGATAATCCAACAGGTCAGGAATGTTTATCAGGCTAAACATCCTCGGCTCAGGAGTTACAGGAATGAGGTATGGGACCTAATTGATAATTTCTTCTCAGCTTTCAACATTACTTTTGTCCCAAGGGAAGAAAATACCTCGGCCGACTTCTTAGCCGTCTCGGCGAGTCTGTTCAAGGTCCCTCTGCCACCGAAGATCTATGGTGAGGTCGAAATAAGGTACAGACCATCCATCCCAGACAATGTAAAGCATTGGGAGGTATTTGAGGACGACCTTGAAATCAAAAATTTTCTTGAGACCGTCGATGATTTTTCGGCGTTGCACATTGATCAAGATCCCGATTCGGAGGGTGAACCTCACCCTGAGGTGTTTGCAAATAAAATCGCTAATCACCAGATTATTCAGCTGCCTAGCAATCACATTCCAAGGGGACTAGTCCCTTTAGAAAGGCTATTTGACAAGAATGATGTGGCAGTAAAGGGTGGTGTTTCGAATGAAGATGTTGACACGGCTGAATGCAACGTGGGCACACAGGAGGAACCTAGGTTCATCAAATTATCAAGCAGTTTGACCAGAGAACAGAGGGCGAAATATACTGAGTTGCTGAAAGAGTTTGCTGATGTGTTTGCATGGACATACGAATACCTCAAGACTTATGACACGTCTATCATTGAACACAAGATTCCACTGAAAGCAGAGGCTAAGCCATTTAGGCAGAAGCTGAGACAGATAAATCCTATGCTGCTACCTATCATGGAGAAAGAAGTAAAGAAGTTGCTAGATGCCCAAATTATCGTCCGTTTGAGATATTCTAATTGGGTGGCCAATTTGGTCCCAGTAAGAAAGAAAAGCGGAGAAATTAGACTCTGTGTCGATTTTAGGAACTTGAACAGGAGCTCAAGGAAGGACAATTACCCCCTGCCCAATATGGAACACATACTGCAGAGGGTAACTGGCGCGGCTAGGATATCCATGATCGACGGTTTCTCTGGCTATAATCAAATATCATTCATACCTGAGGACAGGGAAAAAACGACTTTCACCACTCCTTGGGGCATATTCATGTATGTCAAAATGCCTTTCGGATTGATGAATGCAGGGGCAACATTTTAGCAAGCCATGGACATAGCCTTTGTCGGGGAGAAAGATAAGTTTGTGGTAATCTACCTGGATGATATAACGGTCTTCTCCAGGTCTGACAGAGAACACTGTAGTCATCTGAGGAAAGTTTTTCTGAAATGTCGGAGGTTTGGCCTATCCTTAAATCCCAGAAAATCTTTGTTTGCTATGAAAGAGGGGAAGTTATTGGGACATATAGTATCGGCAGAGGGAGTGAGAATTGATCCCAGTAGGGTGGAGGCAATTCAAGCCTTGTCACTGCCCAGGTCTAAAAAAGAGGTTCAGGCCTTTTTGGGGAAAGTTAATTTTCTAAGGAGGTTTGTCTCGAATTTTGTTGAGCTAGTGAAGCACATCACGGCCATGCTCAGGAAGGGAAACGAAGTGAAATGGACCAATGAGCCTAGGGCCTCTTTTGACCAAATAAAAAGGGCATTAATTGAGGCATCTGTGCTTATCAGTCCTGACTATTCCAAAGAGTTCCTAATTTTCTCATTTGCTTCTTTTGATACAGTGGCGGCGGTCTTATTGCAGAAAAATGAGGAAGGGCGTGAGCAGCCCATCGCCTTCTTCAGCAGGGTGTTAAGAGACGCAGAGAGCAGATATGAAATCATGGAGAAGCATGCCTATGCCTTAGTGAAAGCTCTTAAATATTTTAGAGTCTATGTCTTGCATTCAAAAGTAACAACATATGTTCCTTCAGCTTCCGTGAAGGACATCCTTGTGCAGCCCGACGTAGATGGGAAAAGAGGCCGATGGATCGCAAAAATTCTGGAATTTGACTTAGAAATAAAACCCACCAAGTTGGTTAAGGGGCAAGGTTTAGCCAAGCTACTGGCTGAATCCAACTGTGAAGCCTTGGGAGTTAGTTTCATCAATGCTCGCCTAGGATTTCAGCAAGCTGAATCGCCTAGCCAAGGCTCTCAAGATGGCTTATCGCTGGTAGAATGTGCCTGGTATCGTGACATTCTGTATTTCTGCAGGAGTTGAAGCCCCCCGATGGAATGAGAAAAAGTAAAGCGAGGGCTCTTAAGCTCAAGGCGGTCAAGTATTGCCTCATTGACCA
The DNA here is from genome assembly GCA_010110895.2 of Picea sitchensis. Taxonomy (NCBI): domain Eukaryota; kingdom Viridiplantae; phylum Streptophyta; class Pinopsida; order Pinales; family Pinaceae; genus Picea; species Picea sitchensis. Next base: position 401,313 of record SNQJ01S0000064.1, on the reverse strand, counting down.
AACCTTGTATTGGAAAGACCCTCTAGGGGTATTTCTGAGATGCCTGGACCCGCAGGAGGCCCAAAAGGTTACGTTTGATTTTCATAGCGGCCTTTGCGGAGGTCATCATTTCTGGAAGACCACAACCCACAAGATACTCCGAGCTGGGTATTATTGGCCCACTTTGTTCCCCGATGTTTGCAGGGAGATCAGAGCTTGCACCAAATG
>SNQJ01S0000064.1:384868-401096 GCA_010110895.2 Picea sitchensis | reverse complement strand
TATTACCCCTGGTGTTTGCACCCAATTCGTCACTTGGTGAGAAAATAAAGGGTGCTTACATGCCCTGTTGGGTCTTGCAGAGCATGACAACTGTAGAGGAAAGAGTTATAAAAAGAACAACAAAACTATAAACAAGAATTAAATTAAAACAAACTAAAACTATGAGCATATGGATAAAGAAATAACAAACACAAAAAGACCAATATCACCAATGTTTTTAGGCTGATCAATTGATGAAATCAAAGCACAATGAAGAAAGGGGACTATGAGTCCCTTCTTCCTCCAAAGGAAGGCTCTTGTGTCCTCACAAACTTGCTCTCCTTACAATGAGAAAATGAGAATGATGGTGAAAGAACTCCAAGCATATCCACTCAATGGAGAGGTGGATAGCTCAATGAAATGGTGCTAATGTGTTATTGTTAAGGAGTGAGTCCTTAAAACAATCTAAGCAACATAACATTACATGAAATTCCTTGAGAAAATGATGTTTCTTCATGGCTTTTTATAGCATTGCATTGGGTGATTATGTAACCCCTTTGTGGTGTGAATAGAGGCTCTTTAGGGCTCAATTAGGTCTTTGATCAGCCTACCATGCAGATTCAGCTCAGATTTGGGAGTCAAATCAGCTTGGGAGTTGATCCATAAGTGGTTGGGAGACCGACCAATTCAATAAATGCGTTGTTTAGCAGGTGCACGGGTTTTTGCGCCAACAACCGCGCATCGTGCGCGTATACGCGCATGGCACATTTCTGTTCCGCGCATGCGCGCGCGCACCCTAATTCTGCAAAGCGATCTTCAATTTTTGGTTACTTTGTATAGTTTTTGACCTTTTTGCAATGCTGTGTGATTAATTCACTGCCATGAATGATTTCATTACTGTTTGACGATGTTGAGTTCTTGTCGCCATGTGCGGACGGAATTTCAGTGATAACAGATGCCCCCTGATGGATGAGGTTAGGAGTAGATGTATAGCCGATATCCATCAATGTTTCTTCTACTGAGAATGTTGTTGTAAGAGAGAGCAATAGTGGGACCGGTGAGAGCAATCCTTTGGAAGAGAAAGGAACTAGTAGAACCCGACCTTCCAAAAGGTGTGTAAAATATACAACTATGTACAAACGAGGCGAGCATGCCCCATGCTCGTGTCATGTAAGTCTGAAACAAAATATGACTGAAGTGTTGGTGTAGACAACTACAACGCCCTCAGGGGCGGTAATGATAAAGGCAGAAGACAATTCTGCAAAGGAACATACTCTGAACAAAAAGGCAATAATCGTGGTAATAAGCAACGACGATGATGCGGGCATTGATGGCCCTACCAAGTTTAGAGGTCTTCAGCGAATGACAAAAATAACTGCAATAGTCGCAAAGTAAGACCCACCATAGCATGAGAAAGTGTTAGCGTCAAATGCAATGGGGGCCAACGACAGCAGGGAGCAATGTTGTTTCACCCTTTTCCGTCCGAGATTTCTCATTAAATGGAGAATGAGAATCAAGATACTGTCGCCCTTCTGGAAAACTGGTGTTGATGTCGACAAAAGGGGGACGTGACTCCCAGAAGCAAAGGGCTTCGTGGAATATATTGAGGTGAGGAAGTAGCAGAGGTACATGGACGAAGTTGAGATGTGGGAAGACTCAAGACTGCCCTTGGTTGGAGGATGTATGAGATAAAAAGTGGTTGCAACCGTGTAACAAGGTCGAGTGTCAGGGGGACGACAAGACTGCTGATAAGTTGTGCCAGAGGCGGGACAAGGTGAACAATATTCAGAGGTTGAAGGTAAGTGGCCTGTGGAGTACTCTGAAGTGATGGACGATGCCGGCAATGGTAGATGATAAGTAATGCTCCAACCAAGGGTGACATGGGTTGCGTGTGGCCAAAAGAAGGCAAGTTGCCAATGGTGATGACAAAAGGAAATGTAATGACTGGAAATAAAGGCGTTTGTACAAAAAATAATGAATTTTTTTTGGGAGAAATGTACAAATACAAAAACGGGTGCCCCAGTGTAAAAAGCGTGCCCCAGGGAGGGTAGAATTTTCTTGGAAAACTGATGAAGGGTGGGGGCTCCATTGGTGAGTTTCTGTATGAGGTGGGTGAAATGAAGGTAGGTTCACAGATGGGCGAACTGATTGTGGATGAAATGGAGAGTTCATGATCCTGCAGAGGTGCAGGTAAAAAATAGAACCATAAAGAGACAATCTGGGAGTCCAGGTGGGAAAGCTAGCAAAATGCAGAGAAGGAGTATGTGGCTGATTCACGACATGATGAAAGACTATCGGGACTCCCATCCCTAAAGGGTAATGAAGAACAACATGAGTGTCAAAAAGTGCCAAAAGGTGCTATGAATGGGACAACTCATGTGGGTGAGAATGTTACCGGGTTGCAGTACCGAAGATGCAAATGGAAGTATGGGTACTGTAGAGCCGGGAATGAAGATCCTAGAGGTAATCGTCAGAGGGTGTGACTGGAAATGCAAATGCGATACAGCGGGAAAGACTACATGCCAGTGCTGAGTATATACCTGAAGGGATGATGTTGATGAATGAGGAGCAAGTACCTGCACACAGAACAACCAAATACCCAAAGTGAACTATATCTGAAGAGAATTAAAGATATGAGCATGTATTTGACAAATGTGACTATGCGCGTGCGTACCTGACCATGATATGAAAAAAGGGCGCCACGGGGGCCTAGGACGAAAAGTGACCCAGGGACTGCTGTGATGTAGGCGGCGGGATGCTGATCCCGTGGCTGAAGACAGTTTGAAAAATGGACACCTTGGGCTCCCGGAATGGTGAGTGGAAGTTTGGAAAAAGGCCTATATATCGCTGTAGGGCCCACATTGCCACCTCATTTGTACCTGCTGCTATAGTGACTGGATGAGCAAATTGTAGAGGAGATTTGGAGTTTCAGGGAGGACGAGGCATCCGATTGACGTTGTGTGAGTATCAGGTTAGTGGTCTGATCATCCTGCATAGAAATAGGTTTCTAATTTTTGGGCGGGGTAGGTACGGGGGGCCGTACAGGGAGTTTGAGGGGATTTTTTATAGGATGTGGGCCCACATGCGCGAACAATTCAGTGGAAGGCGCGCACACGTGCGCGCCTGTCCATTGAATATGAGCGCATGGGTGCGCGGGTAGGGTAATTTAAGGCGCGCCTGTGTTGTGAACAGGCACGCATTAGTGCGCGCCTGTGGGTTTGACAGGCGCGCACTAGAGCGCGCCTGTGTGGTGGACAGGCGCGCTCAAGAGCGCGCCTGTGATGAAAACAGGTGCGCATTAGTGCGCACTTGTGCAATGGACAGGCGTGCATACGTGCGCGCCTGTGTAGTGAGCAGGCGCGCATGTGTGCGCGTCTGTGGGTGATAAAACCGCGCCTAAGGGGCAAGGTGGAAGGGTAAAAAAATGAGTCTTTTTGATGCATTTGATGGTTGCATACGCTGATATAGGACTCGATGTTGTGTGCAGGTGGCTAGCAATGACTATGGCTGTTCAGTGGCGTGAGCGAGACTAGTCGCAGTTGCGAGATGCTGTGGCCAATGCAGGGCCTGCGGTGCGAGCAACTTTAGCAACCTGTGGGTTGCTAAAGTTCTTTGAGTGCCCGTTGATACGGGCACAGGAGTACTTATGACAGTTCCTGCTCCAGATGTGGAGTCCAGAGCTGCACTGCGTGCGAGGAGAGTAGATTCCCTTCACTGCGGTGGAGGATGTGTATTTTCTGACTGGGCTCCCCTTTCGGGGCACGCCTCTACCGACAGAGCCTGTGCTGCTGAGGGATACAGCCCTGGTGACGATCGCCAAGCGATATTACTCCGGCGAGAACTTTATGCCTGGGACTGTAGTGAGCATCAGTGCGATTGATGCCCTATCTCATCGCTGTATAGCGGTGATGATTGTTCGTGTGTATGGGTCATTGGCGACCCAGCGGATTAGTGGTGGCCAACTGCTGGTATTGGAGAGGGTGGTGGTGGGCCATGAGCGGTTCGCATGGGGGCTTACGCTGCATGCGCGAATGATCGCGTAGTTGGACCATTGTCGGTCCACAGGTACAGGAGAGTTCGCGTTTGGGTCTATCCTAGTCCCCTAGTTCTTGGAGAGGGTGCCGATGCTGCACCCGAGGGTTCTACTAGAGGCGCCAGGGGCACGAGAGCCGCGCTTGAGGCGATGGTCAACATTTTTGGTTCGCCACGGTGGTGGCGAAGGTGGCCACTATTTTTCAGCTCAGGCGGCACAGATATGGTGGCAGATGTCGTAGGTGATACTGAAGTACCCCTATGCGGGGGCTGATTTCCGGGGAGACCCGGACATGGTGCTGCCTCCTGGGGAGGCTTTTGACCATCGAGGTATGTTGAGTATTGTGTATGTTTTTTATTTATGTTATCGTTTGAGATATCAGTTCATATGTATGTGATATAGATACTGATACGATCTTTTGATTGTTGTTTATTGCATGTGCAGATGTGGCACCTCGCGGGCGCGAGGTGGAGTTGCAGAGAGTGTCGGTTCAGCGAGAGCCAGAGAGACTGCCGCGTGGACAGAAACGTCGGCGGGATGAGGCCGCTGGGCGACCAGCAAAGCCCGAGAGGGCAACAAGGAGGCGCCGGTTCGATGACCCTGGTGCGGGGCCATCACACGCTCCTCCGGCGGCAGCCGGAGTAGATTTTGATGATATACGCCAACGTTTGGAGACGATTTTGCAAGACGTGCCTGAGGGCATGTGGATACGCATCCAGGACGAGGGGTTCCTGGAGCAGTGTATAGGAGTACCGCCACCATGGAGGTCTATAGTGCGACGAGCAGCTATGCTTGCCGCCATGACTAGTGGACGCCTGCCGCCGGGGCAGGAGGGTCCTATGGGTGGTCCTCCACCACCGCCTGGGGCAGGTGGGGGTGCGATAGAGGCACCCTGATTTATGTATGATGTATACTGGTTTTTGTTGTATATAGGCTGGTGAACCGATTTTTGTTCCGATGGACTGTGATAGCCTGCGGGCACATGTATTTTTGTATGTAAACGTGCGGATGGCCTGCTAGGCCTTGATATATATATATGAGTATACATATTTTTTGAGATCCTGATGTCGTTTACATATGTTTTTGTTGATGATGATGATGTCTATTTTATCTATATGCTGTGACAGGATGTATGAGATGTTTTATGCATGTGTAGCTTGATGTGATATATGCCAATCTAACACCATGTTAGCTATTTCATCTGTTGTTTGATTCAATTGTCTTGGAATATGTGTAAATGTAATGGAATCAAAATGTCAAGATAACAGTCTAACTTGTAGGTATTTGCGAAAGAGGCAAGGATCGCGTACACGGTACACATTGTTGAGTTGGAGAACGACTAGTTGAGAGTCGAGGAAGACGCTAAGGTGACGAATATGATGATGTTGGGCGTCGGCCAGGAGGCCAATGACCGCAGTGTATTCGGCTTGGTTGTTGGTTGCTGGCCCCAGACATATGCTGCTTGAATGTAGCATTTCATGTGAGGGGGTATATAAAGCCCAAGCTGTCGAAGTGAAATTTTGTGTCCAACAGCTGGCGCCGTCGGCGTAACCAATGTGGTAGGCTGGTGGAGGAAGCATCTGTCAATAGCACAAAGGATAGTTTTAGACGAGAGGGTAGGAGAAAAAGATTAAAAAACACTAGAAAAAAGAAAGAACCTAAAGTAGTTTGATTACGTTTAAGCATAAAATTTCTTGAGATACAACCCATTAATGGGTTCCTTGAGTGAGAGGCCTTCGGGGGAGGCCAAGATGTATGCGCCTTTGGTGAGGCAATGTTGGATGATGTAAGGGCCATGCCAAAGTGATTCGAATTTGTCGTGGCCAAAGGTATCATGAGCGATATCATAGGCCAAGACGAGGTCGCCTTCTCTGAATGAACGAAGGTTGACATGGCGATCAAAGGTAGTTTTGGATCGTTTTTTAGCTGCCTCGTTGTTCTGTAATGAAGATCGGCGATCTTCATCCAGCGACTCCAAGTTCAGCAAGCGCTGCTCCATTGGAGCAGTGTCAGGTGATAGCTCAATTGCGATGCGAAGGGTGGGAATTTCGCACTCGATGGGAAGAGTTGCCTCGATCCCATGGACTAAATGAAATGGCGTGAAACCTGTAGCGGTCTTTACTGTCGTTCGATAAGCCCATAGTGCGGAAAATAACATATGATGCCAATTGGTTTTATGTTTATTAACCATGCGCTGTAACATGGTCTTGAGGACTTTGTTCACTGCCTCGACCTGTCCGTTTGACTGAGGGTAATATGGTGAGGCAAACTCATGAGAGAAGCCTAACTGAGACGAGAGTTCAACGAAGATCTCATTCTCAAAGTGTTTCCCATGATCGGAAATGAGTTGGAGTGGTACGCCAAAACAGGATATGACGTGGTTAAAGAAGAAGCGCGCTGCAGTGTCAGCGATATTGTTGAAAGTAGGCATAGCTTCGGCCCATTTAGTGAAGTAATCAACGACGACAACAATGTATTTGTGACCATTGCTGGAGGGGGGATTACAAGTCATAAAGTCGATGCCCCATTTACAAAAGGGGCCGGCGGTAATGACAGGGTGAAGAAGGGCAGGGGGAGCTCAGGCTTTGTTGGCGTAGAGCTGACATTGCTCACAACGTTTCACGGTGTGAATGCAATCGTGAAACAAGGAAGGCCAAAAGTAACCGGCTGGAATGATCTTTTGAGCCGTGGATATACCCGAAAGATGGCCCCCACATGCGCCGCTGTGGCAATCATTTAAGACTCTGTCGGCCTCGTCAATTGTCAGGCATCAACGAAGAATGGTGTCGACACCCCGTCGGTATAAGATGTCTCCGATGAAGAGATAGCGGGGGGCCTGATGACGAATACGTCGACGATCATCTCGTGAAAGGTGGTTGCCGAACTTTTGAGTTCGTAGGTAGACGAGGAGGTCGCCATACCAAGGATCATCTGAGGTGATGTAAAAGATATGTTCGTCGGGAAAGTCAGTGTTGACGGGGGCACTGGTGGTGTCAGAGGGGAGGGCCGTGACAAGTTCGGCGAGAACGAGGGCCTTCTTACTCTTAGGTGTTGAAAAATCGAGGTCGTACTCCTGAAGGATAACGATCCATCGAGCGAATTTGCCGTTAACTTGGAAACGACTAAGCAAGTATTGCATAGGGTTGGAATCTGCGACGACTTTGGTGGTGCGAAGCAAAATGTAATGGCGCAGTTTCTGGACTGCGAGGACAACTGCAAAAGCAAGTTTCTCTTCGTGTTTATACTTCAAGGGTGGTCCTGAGAGGTTTTTACTAACGTATTAAATGACATGTTTACGATTGTCATCTCCGAGTTGGACGAGGACGCCGGCTACTGATACAACTGATGTTGATACGTAGAGGATGTAGTCGCGATTATAGTCAGGTGCACTAATTAAAGGTGCATTTGAAAGCGCTGCTTTCAGATCGTCAAAGGACTATTGGGCATAGTCGTCCCATTGAAAGGGGATGTCGTGACGTAGTAAGCGAAGGAAACCATGTGTGCGTATGACGTAATCTGGGACAAAGCGTCGAAGAAAGTTAGCTTTGCCCTGAAGACTCTAAAGTTTCCGTAAATTTCAAGGAGGTGGAATTTCGATGATAGCTTTGACTTTGAGAAGGTCCACAGTAATACCGCTTTGAGAAACGATAAAACCGAGGAGGCGCCCTGCGGTGACGCAGAATACACACTTGAGAGGATTCAAGCGGATGTTGTACTGATGACACCGTTGGAAGATGATCCGTAAATCATCGAGATGTTGGGTGCATTTCTTGGAGCGTGCTGTGAGGTTGTCCAAGTAGGCGAGGATGATTTCAGCCAGATCGTGGAAAATGTATGTCATTGCCCGCTGGAAAGTTGCGCCGGCATTTTTTAAGCCGAAGGGCATGACACGATATGAAAAGGTACCCCACGGGGTAATGAATACGGTTTTATATTGATCGGCTGGGTGGATTTGAATTTGGTTATAGCCAGAGAATCCGTCCATAAAGGAGAGAGCCTCGTGGCCAGCGCAGTCGTCGATAATTTGATCGATGAATGGCGTTGGAAAGTTGTCTTTTGGACATGCGTTATTGAGATCGTGAAAGTCTGTGCAGATGCGGATAGTGCCATGTTTTTTGTCGACGGGTACAGGGTTGGAAACCCACGAAGTATAAGCGATGGGGTAAATAAGCGTGGCAGCACGTAATTTGTCAATTTCGGCTTTGATAGCCGCTGCTTTGGTTGGGTGTAGCGGTCGTTGTTTCTGGTGAACAGGTGTGATGTTGGGCCAAGTGTCGATGCAATGTTTGACAATGGATGGGTCGAGGCTAGGCATCTCCGTGTATGACCAGGCGAAAATATTCCTGTATTCCTGGAAGAGGGCTTTATATGCGGCAATTTCCTGAGGAGTGCAAGCAACTCCAATGATGATTTCTTCGAAAACGCCATTTTTAATGGAAATATCGAGTTTGATGGTGGGGGAAATGTTGGTCATGTTGCCTTCTTCAAACGCATCAGGGGCAGGAATAGGATTGTTGAACCAATCAATAGGCCCGGATGGGATAAAATCTTTGGTTTCGACCGCGTAAACGAGATTTTTATTAGGAGGCATGAGGGCTTCCTATGGTGAGAAGAGTGCACAATGATGTAGCGCATCCCAGGGAGAGTCTAGGCGGTTGAGCTCTTCAAGTATTTCCTCGTCGCATAGGAAACGACGAGAATACAAGGGGTCGTGAGGAGTGATCTCGGTGCTAGTGTGATTGCCCCCTGCTGGAGAAGCAAGGGGAGTGGTGTGAGCAGATGGTGAGGGTTCACTCGACATGAACCATATATTGAAGTACTGAGGGGTACCCATGGTGGTTGGGTGGAGGGTCTCTGTATGAACAGGAGAGTTGGGGGGGTTGCGGGGTAGATCTTCAGCGACGTCATTTAAGAACCATGGAGGTGATGGGACTGCCTCGAGCTCTGGAGAAATGACACGACGATCCTCGAGTGGTGAAGTAACGTCAATTATCGCCTCTGTGGGTTGGTGACGCAGGGCCAATTGACGTTGCCTATATGCAAGGATCATAGGACATTGGTATGTAAAATGAGCTAGTGAATCGCAGAGAGAGCAAGGGCATCTCAACTGTTCATTAACTGAAGTAGTGACATAGCGAATGTCAGTGATATTTGTGGAAGAGGACGTAGCAGGGCGGGGGTTGTTCTGGAAGTTCTGGCATACAGCCGCTAATGTCTGCCGAAAGCGTGGCAGTGCTGGGCAATGATGAATGTAATGGCCATACTCTAAACATATAGCACAATCGTATTTGGTCCTCAAACCTTTACTACTGGAAGGGTTGGTGGTAGTAGTGGTACTAACAGTAGTGACGGGTGTGGTTGGAGTTGGATTGGGGGGAACCAAATTCCGTAATTCAGGTAGTGATGGACAATTATTGGTTTGGTGGCCCTCTTTCTCACAGAGGGCACAAGGTGGTGGGATGCATGGAGGAAGGGGAGCGGTGGGCTCCTTCTTCTTCCTCCTGCCTCCAGCTGTGGTAGGGGGGGGTTGTGAGTATGGGGGTAGTGGGGGTAAGGACGGGAATCGTCATGGGAAATCCTTCCTGTGGGGGAAGGGATGGTCGAGGGACCATCTCTGGTGGGTGTAAATACCAAACGGGGATTGCTAGCACCATATTTGGTAGTGTGAGTGTTGCGGCTACCTGAAAAGCTTCGATACCTGGTGGAGGGTAAAAGAAGGGAATTTGAGTGAGGGGTTGGGGGAGTGTTTCCCAAACGAGATTACGCCCTTGAGGGGATGTGGATTCGTGGACTGTTAAGGTCGACGAGGGCGCAGGAGGCTCCGACGGGAGTGGTTCTGCGACTATTGAGACGTTAGGGATGACTGAAGCCTCCTGAGGAGGAAGAACATCCTCCGTGTGAGTTCCGTTAGATGAGACAACGCATACTTGATTAGGGGGAAGGAGTGGTGGTGCTCCATGGTATGTCCCTAACAAGGACGGATCTTTGAAAATCCCAGGACCCATCTCGACGAGTGGATATGCGTCTGGGTTTGTGTGGATGAGAGGTAAAATGTTATCGAGGTTGGCGGATGGTTTAGGCTCATAATGTGAGACTTGGTCGATGGTCATGATCTTCCCATTGTGGGGGAACATCATGGTCCGAAAGACGGAAGAGGCCACTGCCTTCATAGCGTACATGTAGCTACGCCCAAACAAGATATTATAATCGAGCGGGGTGTCGATAACTTCAATATCAATGAGAATAGTCTTGCCCCCGAGTTCAACGGGGACATTTTGGAAGAGCCCTTCAGGAGAGGATGGTTGTCCGTCATAAGCTCGTAATGTGATGGCAGAGGGAATGAGTTCCGGGGAACCAAGTTTCTACCAAACTGTTTTGGACATGATGCATGTAGAGGCACCTTGATCGATGATACACCGATGGACTATGATGTTCCGTATTTTTACTGGTATTTGAAAAGCGATCAAGGCGGGAAGACGAGGTTCTCCGCTATTAAGATCAAAGGTGATGAGTCGAGTATCTGCGGGGTCGACTGCCCCCAAGGTGGAAAGTAAAGATTTCCGTTGCATAGGACAAGTCTGGAGGACTTTTAAAACTGACATGGTGGTCGGGGATTGTGCTAAGTCGTCTACTAAGCTATAGTTATGAGCGGCCCTAGCCTGTGGGTTGTGGACATTCCTGCGCAAAGGAATGCGAGGGATGCGTAGTGGTGGTTCGGCTGAGGGGCGAGGGATCACCAAAGGGGGTCCTGTCGGTGTAGGGTTTGTCTCTGGAGAGATATGAGTAGACTCAGCGGGTGTATTATACTGGCGATTGCGTGTTTGCAGCAAGATTTCCTCCTCACTGGTAAGGAGAATTGTACGTTCTGCTAGATTGTTAGGATTGTGGTATTGTCCTACCTGAGGTGGGGGGTGCTGTGTATCCTGTTGGGTGTTTATCACACCTTGATGTGGAATGAGATTTTGCAGCACGGCGGGAGGTGGTTGCTACACATATTGTTGTGGTGCCCGTTGAGGGGCAGTTTGTGCAGGAGAATGGGGAAGGCTACCCGAGTCCTTCAACCATTTGAAATCGGCGATTTGGGGGCAATGGTGAGTGTAATGACCAAACTCACCACAAAGTGCACAAGGGAAGATGGTTTTAACATTGTTACGCCCATGGCGTTTGTTGTTATTTCCCCCTTGGGGGTTTTGGTTCCCTTGGTTCGGGTTGCCCCCAGTGGGTTGGTGTTGTGGGGGTTGATTCCCACCTTGTCCAGGGTTGTTGTTATTCCTGTTCCGTCCTTTCTTCTTGGAATTTTTCGATGGATTGGTTGGGTTGGCTGTATTTAATTGTTCAAACTTCTGGTACTGTTGAGCAGCGGAAGGTTGAACAAAATTTACCCCCGCATGTGGATGTGGGAGAGCCATGGTTTGTGGAGGACTAGGAAAGGGGAAGTATGGGTTTTGCGGTGCTACCGCTCCATAAGGCACATAGGAAGGTGTAGTGCTTTCACTAGTACAATAAGCTGATGTTGAGGGAGTACCAATGCTTGTGGGAATAGGTGGATGTATGGGAGGTGCCGGTGGTGGTCCACTGATGGGTGGAGGTATAACAACAGGGTATGGTTGTTGATAAGGGGGTTGGGGGGTCATAAGGAGTGCCCCCATATACCGGCGGGTTTTGAGGTGTTCCATACATCGGTGGTGGTTGGGGTTGTTGACCATGATGTGTGGTGGCACCTATTAGTCCGTCTGCTGAATGAGACATCCCAGGTTTGTCTTGGCCAAATGGCACAGGTTTTGGAAGATCAAGAAGTACCGTGTATAAGTACCCTGACTGTGCATAAATGAGGTCATACTGTTGGGCCTTGCTGATGGCTTCCTCTTCGGATTGAGGGAAGGTGGAAGCTACATCCTTGCCAAGGAGAGCGACAAGTGATCTAAGAAACCAGTCGAGACATTGTTGCTTGGTGGTTTCTGCTTTACACAAACTACGTCGCCTACGCCACTCATGAATGTGGTCAGCGATGTGGGTGGCTGAGCTATGTTTGAAGTTAGACAGTAGTTCTAGACCATTGTCATGGTGGATGGGTAATTGGAAGAAGATCAAAAATGCTTTGGCCAATGACTCAAAGGTCGTATGTGACCCTGATTTTTCTTCGACATACCACTTGGCTGATGGGCCCGTAAGTGTGCGTTGGAATAATCGCAGTCTGATGGAATCATCCATAATGCTATTGGAAGAACACCATAGATGAAAGGTCATGACATGGTTGGCGGGGTCATCCCCCACCTTTCCTTCAAACTTTGGTATGTCTGAAGGAAGTTTTGTTGGCATTGCAGGCCATGTGGCGTCATGCAATATAGGATCATTAGTGAGCTTGGTGAGATCCGGTATGTTGAGAGAGGCCAAGTATGGCATCTGTAGTGGTGGGGGAGGGTTAGCTCCAGCCATATTGTGTTGTGAATCTGACCCTTGATGGGGACTAGGTGGGTTGGTGCTCCCTCCTTGAGAGGAAGTGGGTCCCCCGCTTCTGTGTAAAGGAGAGCGAGTGAACGAATGACCTTGGGAAGTAGACCCAAGTAATGTAGAACCAAGCAAAGCTGATCCTAAGGTAGTGGCACTCACAAGAATGTGTGAAGGAGGTACCGATGAGCGGGTACGACCAGATACTCCCCCTAAGATAGGAGGGAGGTTGAGTAAGCGTCGTGAACGACGGGGGTTCTGTGGTTCCCCTATGATGTCAGACTAGTTGTGTGAAATGTGTGCAACAAGTGGTGAGAGAAATATAGAAATCAACAAAGCCTTTGCGCTGAATGTTTTACACAATATATATATCTAAATCAAACTGTAATCAGATGTGCATCATACATAACATGAGAAAGACGCATATATATGGTAAGTGGGTTTTGTCCGCGTGGGGGAATCAAAAGAAAGCAAATGCTCGTGTTCTAGAAGACGTAACATCCTTCCTCTCAAATAGCACTGGACCTTCCAATAGCTCTCAACAGTGGGGTTTGAAGTCACCGAAAGAGAAACTAGTGAAGGATGAAACAATTGGTTATAATGAGGGGTAGAGGGGGCATATCCCGAAAGAGTTGGCGATACTTCCCAATAGCCACACAAAATCCAATCAAGGTGCAATTGCAGCCCACAATTGCCACCTGGGTAGATGTCCTACAGTTGGTCACTAGGTACCTCGGTCAAAGTGCGGCATTTAGATTTTCGGCCTAAGAAATGGGTCACGGGCTGGATCCCGTCCAAGAGGTGGGTGCCTCAAGGGGGGACGCACAGAACAACCGGACCTCGGCCTTCGACTCTTCACGGGTATTTCCCTGCCTTATGGTGATTGGAACACTTGACTTGGAGGATTTGAAGTTCTCTATTTGACAACCTCTATGTTTTATCAATGTGAGAACCAAATAACGGGGAGTTATTTGGATGCCTATCCCCGAAATCCTACCTAGACTAAATTTTTCTTTTGGCACCTCCTGTGGAGGAAAACTTAGTGAGTTTTTAGAAAGATTTTAGATGATGTTGTTTTGTGAGGCTGGGGGTGAAAACCAACCTCTTTTGAGTTAACAATGGGAGTGGATAGTCCTGTCAAGAAAAGACGGGGTATTTTCGGAATCCCTTTTGAGGAAACTTACTTGGACTGCCACGTTTTCGAGAAGAGGCTATGTGGGTGTAAAGTGAATTTTGTGTGTGAGTGAAAGTGCACCAATTTTAGTTTAATTAGATATCCCCTTGCTACATGTGGACATCGCTTGGTCCTTTACAAGAGTTTGATTACCTAATTAGCTAGATGTCTTTGGTACAACCTTGCAGAATTCAAAAGCCCTAGGAATATAGCATGTGGACATGTGGGTCTGTTACTATCCTTTAACTCCCTATGTGTGAGTTAATCTAGAAAAAGCATGAAACTATCCTAGATTGAACATGTGGGCATGTGTGGGCCCATTACAAACCTTTAAACTCTCCTAGTTTTTTGATCTAAGAAAGCATAAATTCAAACACTATTCTAGCTTTGTGACATGTGGGCATGTATGGGCCCGTTACAAGAATGTGTTTAAAAAATGAAGCTAAGAGGGGTCCCAAAAAGGGCCTTTGTCCTCTCCTAAAGGTTAAAACTTTTGTTAAGGGAGATGAGATTGTTTTTTCACAATCTCTTTCTGATTCTCAAGATCGCTTGAACGCGCAAGAGAAGAGCAAACTCAAGGATTGTTACTTCAATTTCGAGTCCCAAATGTGAGTTTAGATGTGATTAAAATTGATGTCCACCTTAGATTTTTAATCATAACAAGCCATCCATGTGGCAACAAAAGCAAAGAAGGGAAATTGAATTTTAACCCTCCTAAGTGCCTATGTTAGACTAATCCCTTTATAAGTTGAGGGAACTAGGTGTAGTGCAGTATTTAGAGCATGCATAACATCATTTTAAGAGGTCCCATGGCCTTCCCCACATCCCAATTAACTTACAATGTAGAATTTTGTGCAAAATGCACGGCCCCCAGTGTAGACAAGCGCGCACAGAGCGCTGATGCGCGTTCAAAATCAAAAGAAAAAGCGCATGTGCGCCGAGACAAACTGCGATAAAGGCGCATGTGCGCACGATGCGCGTCTGTGGGTTGGAATACCCATGCGCCTGTGGCAAATGGCCAAGAGAGAAAATCCGGATGGATTTCTCTCAATTCTCCCTTGAATTGACTGGTTAGCAGGTCGGCAGAGGCCGGTTTGTGCACCTGCAAGTTAATGAAAGCAAAAGGAAAGCAAAATAAACCCAAATGAGGAAGGAATTGATACCAAATCCCCAGTATGGTCGCCAATCTGTTTGCACCCAATTCGTCACTTGGTGAGCAAATAAAGGGTGCTTACATGCCCTGTTGGGTCTTGCAGAGCATGACAGCTGTAGAGGAAAGAGTTATAAAAAGAACAACAAAACTATAAACAAGAATTAAATTAAAACAAACTAAAACTATGAGCATATGGATAAAGAAATAACAAACACAAAAAGACCAATATCACCAATGTTTTTAGGCTGATCAATTGATGAAATCAAAGCACAATGAAGAAAGGGGACTATGAGTCCCTTCTTCCTCCAAAGGAAGGCTCTTGTGTCCTCACAAACTTGCTCTCCTTACAATGAGAAAATGAGAATGATGGTGAAATAACTCCAAGCATATCCACTCAATGGAGAGGTGGATAGCTCAATGAAATGGTGTTAATGTGTTATTGTCAAGGAGTGAGTCCTTAAAACAATCTAAGCAACATAACATTACATGAAATTCATTGAGAAAATGATGTTTCTTCATGGCTTTTTATAGCATTGCATTGGGTGATTATGTAACCCCTTTGTGGTGTGAATAGATGCTCTTTAGGGCTCAATTAGGTCTTTGACCAGCCTACCATGCGGATTCAGCTCAGATTTGGGAGTCAAATCAGCTTGGGAGCTGATCCATAAGTGGTTGGGAGGCCGACCAATTCAATAAATGCGCCGTTTAGCAGGTGCGCAGATTTTTGCGCCAACAGTCGCGCATCGTGCACGTATGCGCGCATGGTACGTTTCTGTTCCGCGCATGTGCACGCGCACCCCAATTCTGCAAAGCGCTCTTCAATTTTTGGTTACTTTGTATAGTTTTTGACCTTTTTGCAATGCTGTGTGATTAATTCACTGCCATGAATGACTTCATTACTGTTTGACGATGCTGAGTTCTTGTCGCCATGTGCGGACGAAATTTTAGTGATAACACCTGGGATCATACGATCTGTTGATTGGTATGGGCTGGCTGGCCGCCCATAAAGCCAAACTGGACTGTTACTATAAAACCTTAGAGTGTGTGAACGAAGAAGGAAAAAGGATAACCCTTCAAGGGATCCGAAAACCAGTCTCGGTGAGACAAATATCAGCATTACAAATGATGAAGTATTGCCGAAAGGGATGTCCCCTATATGCAGTACAGGTGTTGAAAACAACCCAAGATGCAGATCCAAGCCCTGAAGATCACCCTATCCTGAGAGAATACTGAGATGTGTTTCCAGAGGAAATACCGGGTCTACCTCCGAGAAGAGACATTGACTTCTCAATAGAACTTGCACCAGGAGTGGTGTCGGTGTCTAGAACACCCTACCAGATGAGCATGCCTGAGTTAGTATTGAACTCAAATTGCAATTGAAAGAAATGATGGATAAGGGTTATATTCGACCCAGCGTGTCCCCCTGGGGAGCACCGGTCCT
>SNQJ01S0000064.1:361741-383654 GCA_010110895.2 Picea sitchensis | reverse complement strand
AACTTGTAAATATAACTGGACTGGCCAAGAACTATGGAAAACTCATAAATATGAATATGTGATGTAAATGGACCTTGAGGAAGAGGTCAATGAATGTGAATAACATTCTGAATTTATTGCAGGACTGTTGATGAGGGGATGTGAAGAAAAAGAGACCATGATGGTGGTGGAGGGCACCTGAAAAGGTGGCGTTAACTTCTATCGAGAATTTAATACCGTATTTGGACTCCACTGGCCCGGAGAACCAAAAGCGGCTCTCTGGCCCTGAAAATTAATGGCTCGCAGACTGGTAGGCAGATGGCTTGATGAGGGATGGGATGGTGAACCGCCCATCCGTAGATCTGTCAGGCCTGATCAGTGTGAGGAAAATCGCGCCACACGCAACCTCGCGATAGGATAAGGCGTATGGCAGAGGCGATTGAGAGGGCAGACGCGAGGGGAACTCTGGCATTACGCAGAGTGGGTGATAGAAGAGAGGAAGGATTGCAACCTTTGTTCCTGGTCACTGGCAGACATAGAGATGCAGTCTCAAAACATCGTGGTCTCAGCTCGGGGGTGGCTAGTGGTAAATCCTTTGGGAGTCGCTGAGCCTACGGTTGGGTGGAAACGAACACCCCTCTCAGCAATTGCACCCATTTCTGAAGTCACTTCTGATAAGTGTTTTGTTTACATATTGCCTCTTGAAATTCATAGAATGATACATAAATGTATATGCTCATAGACCTGTGAAATTGTGAACGATTTCAGTGTAAGAATGTATGTGCACTGTTTTGATAAGAATTTATAGACATATACTTATAACAGAGGAAGCCATGCATGATTTAAGGTGATAAATGAATCTAATTATAGGTTGAATTAAGTTAGGCCTCCAGCCTGTTCTCGGGAAGTTATTTCCCTTCACCCATCTCTCGGAAACTCCCGGAATAGATCTCTTGGAGAGATTTCCTCCTTGGAAAGGTTTACCCAGGACCTGGAATAGGAACTTGAAGGTGCAAGTCTTAATAACCTTGTACGAGGATGAACAGACCTCTTAAAAACCCAAGATGGCAGCTTAAGGGAGGAATATCGAATCGACGGATGAGGATTCATCGGGGAATCCACAGTTTCCCCGCGACCGTTAGATTAGCAGGAGAAGGTAGGACGTTAAAGGCCTTACCACCTGATTTTCCTATGCCTTCATTGGTAGGGAAGAGTCTAGGGACCGTAGATCCCCATGTTCCCTGAGAACATTCGGACCGTTGATTTCCCAGTCCATACATTTGTGGAAGAGTGCACAAAGTGGCATCAAAACCGTTAGATCTGAGCAGAGATCCCGACAGTCGTCGGATCTGCGGAAGTTACGTGGAGGGTAAGTCCTCGTGGGTAGGAGGAGGAATCGACGATCAGGATTCGCAGAGGAAGATTGCGAAATCCCGTCAACCGTTAGATCTCGGGAAAGTTGCATAGGGTTTAAGTCCTAGTATGCAGACGAGGAGTCCCGGAAGAGTCATCGAGATATCAGAGTCATCGAGATTTGAAGGTCAAGAGAATCGATACCATGTAGGTCACGAAATCCCGAGAGAGGAACCTAGCCGTTGATCTCGGCAGGACACGCGTCAAACATCAGGACAGGAGTCGGGATTTAACCCATCGGGGATTCCAGGAGTGAAGAGATCGTTGCATCAGGAATCGCGATACGTGAATTCCCAACAAGGATCTGGACCGTCTGTTGGCAGAGGACATGTGGCGGAGATCAAGCGCCATCGGAGTTTGGCGCATCAGGAAATCGACATTTCTAGGGACAAGAGGATGGGGAAGTCCCAGGTGAAAAACCCCGACATAATCTGAGTCGTCCGTTCAGAGGGACAGGTGTCGAAGATCTGATGAGAGTCGAAAAATCGAGGAATCGACATTCCTGAGGTCGAAGGAACTAGGACATCGAAAGTCCCGAAACCCCGAGAGTTAATCGGGACTGCCCAATTGAGAAGGACGCGTGGCAATCATCAGTGCCCTTGGGAAAAACCCCGATGAAAGGATATGATTGCGGTCATATAGAGGGAGGTCATATGGACCAAAAGGTTTAGTCCAGGGGACTAGCGGAAGCTGACATCATATCGGGATATCGGGGATTCCGAGGACCAAATGCTTAGGTATTTCAATGTTGTGATACTTGAAACCCCAATGGACGGGAGAGATTCTTTCAGAGGATCTCCGAGTCTATCCTGACCATTAGATGTGGGGACAAGACGTCAACTTAAGCCAGGACGTGATTAAGCGATAGGATAAGAGACAAGCGGATCTGGACGACCAGAGTTCAACCGCCCAGATCTACGACTGAGGTTCCATTCCGGAGCCCCCTTACTGTTATGCCTTTAGCGGTAGGGGGGGGGTTCCGGAATTGGGCACGCAACTCTCGAACGGTCGAGATTTACTCAGTGCGATCAATGGTTTTTCAGTGGATTCCGGACCCCCCTTGCCATTCTACCTTTAATGAGGGGGGGGGGGTCCGGAATAGTATGGCATGTGAAGTGGGGCCCCTCCCTGTCATGACGACCCTCATGTCGCATTCCCCTTTTTGCCACCTGTATTATACCTAAACGCGCAACGGGGCTTGTTCTCATTGGCGGTTCGTTACCCCTGTAGAGGACTGTTCCTATTGGCCATTTGCTGACCTGGTAGGAACTTGTCCCCATTGGTCGGGCGCGTAGATATTACTATAGCGCCGAAGCGTGAAATACCAGAGACGCTATGATCGAATTGAGCCGTGAACATGTCCCCCGATCACAGGGGAATGGAGTAGGGGAGAGATAGAGCCAACTTACGCTGGGCCTCCTTGGTTATTTAGGAGTTCGAATCCGATAGAGGACCAGAAAAATTTGATTTAGTTAGTGGGTGTGTCACAGTGTCACAACGAAGAAGTCTCTGGGCACTTCACTGTTTCAACTAGTCTACGGAGCAAAGGCGGTTTTCCCTACTCAGCTTGCCTTACCTGTGGCGAAGTTCTTTCAAGACTACGAGGGAGAACCAGATCATATGATCATAAGAATTGATCAGATAGTGGAAGTGCAGCAGATCAGAGAACAAGTGAGAGACGCGGCTTATAGTCATCAGCAGAAGATCAAGCAGGCTTTTGACAGAAAGGTTAAGAAAAGAGAGTTCGAGATCGGGGATTTGGTATTTAAGTGGGATGCACCAAGGTAGGATAAAGGCAAACACAGCAAGTTCGAAGCCCTCTGGATCGGCCCCTTCAAAATCTCTGAAATTTTCTCCAACAACACATATGGGTGTCAGGATCTGGAGGGTGAAGAGGTTTTCAATAGCCCAGTGAATGGGCATTTTCTGAAAAAATGTTTTATTTGAGCCTTAGACGGCTCCTCTGTTTGTAAATATTGTCCCTTTTACCTTTGTGTATTTTCTTTTTACATGTTTTCGGCTTAATAGGTGACTCCATAGCCCAATAGCAAGACACTGAAGCTGCGGAAGGAGTTCTTAGAGCATCACATGGACGACTCTATCCCCCATGGAGCCTAATGTTAGTGATTATTTTTGTCATGGGGCGTAGATGCACCCAGGTCTGCAGGATGACCGGGAAGCACCCGAGCATAACACGAGCGAATCCCGTTTTTTAACAGCAAGTCATGCGAGCAGGCAAAGTTTTGTCATCGACGGACGAGATCCAGCCTTCAAAGTTAATCGATTGGTCAATCGGGTTTTCAGGGATGTCAAGTTGCCCGAGGTTTAGCGCGAAGGGCAGCGCCAATGGTTCAAAGCAAATCTGGATCGTCCGATCTCGTTGGGATAGGTGGCAGCCAGTTGAGGTATCGGGGATCGGTGATTCGAGAGACAAGGAGCTGTCCGTTCATTCTATTTGAAATCGTCGATCAGCAAAGTTTCGAAAACGCCTTTGGCGCCTAGCCCAGGGTCTTAGCCCCAGGTCACATCAAGCGAGCTTGCAAAATGGGAGGAGCCCCCTATATAATAGCGTACTATCTGGGCCGTCCGTCTGAAAGACGCACGACATGCATCCGTATCATGTTGGCATATCGGAGTTTCGAGGAGCAGGTCCCCCTCGTTTCTTGCATTTTGAAACCTCGAACCCCGAATTTCTGATGGCGCCTAGAATCGGACCCATGGTTTTGACGCCTGGTCATCAAGAAGGAGGCCTGGGGGAGGGGCGTTTATGTTTGTCATTTGGCCACTCGGGCCCCGAAACATCAAAGCTAAATCGCAGAAGGAAGGCACAGTGATGTACCAAATGCCGATTCGACATGGGATAAATCCCAGTACCTGCTGGAGATTAATGAAGAAAAGAGAGGGTGGCTCAAACATCACCTCGCTTATTTATTGCAGAGTATGGAGGTCCCAACCGAAAGTCTGCCCGGGAGGGTCCCCTGTACCATTTCTCCGCAGGGAAACCACGCCGAGTCTTCAAGTCGCCAGAGGAACCTGCACATGCCAATTCAACATTCAAAGGGCTCAGCTACCACCCTGGCGTGAGCCATGCTGAATTAAAGAGGCATATTACAGAGGAACAAAAGACAGATTTGATTGAGGAGACGTCACCCTTTGAAAGTTTTGAGATGCCTCTACTAGATGAAAGGAAGGGAAGAGTATATGTAGGCATTTTTTCCATTTTGTAATGATCGATGGTTGAGAAAATCTCCCGGTTGTAAAGCTTTAATGAAGCACTGTTATCTCTGGTTATGTATGAACTCTTGAGACTTCTTGCCTTATGAATGCCAATTTCTTTCATGTCTTTGTTCAAATTGTGTTAGAGCAGCTCGGAATTGGAGAATCCAGTCGAGTTGTAGCTGTTATAGGATGATGTAGAGTTTGATCACTGTAACAGTCGCACTGTCTCTAACCAGTCCTTGTGATTTTTATAACACTGAACGACTTGGAATTGGAGAATCCAGTCAAGTCCCTTTTTCAATATCTTGAAGCCCTGAATCAGAGGATCTCGCATTCGGGGTTTTTCCTCTACGAATTACTGAAAGCCTCTTGCCTGAAGTAGTTTGTTCACTCTTCTTATCAAGTCTTCCACCTGTTCACCTTTTAATCAACCCGCTGACTGAATTTAGATCAAGACCTCCTTTGTTTCTCATGTGCCAGACACAGTCTCTGAGTTAGAGTAATATCTTCCTGAGTCTCTATCCATTTGATCACCTATTAAAAACCACCGTGACATAAAATTGATGGGCATCGGGCTCTGCTCCTGTAAGCAATCCAGGAGTGACTTCCGTCGCCAACAATATCACAAAAGGTTTTATGCGCCTATTGAAGAAAGGGGTTCCTTTTTATTAGGACGAGTTGACACAACGTTCTTTCAACGCAGTGAAGAAATCCCTAGTTTTGACTCCTTTGCTAAGGCCCCCAGATTATAATAGAGATTTTCTACTATATATGGTGGCAGCTAAATCCTCGATTGGCATGGTCTTAGTTCAATAGGATGATAAGCTCCAAGAGAATGTCATCTATTATTTGAGTCAAGCCTTGATAGGACATGAACTAAAGTATTCACACATCGAGAAATTGACCTTAGCAACATTTCATGTTGTTCAACGCCTCCGACATTATATTCTTTTGCGCAAGACGATCGTCATCGCCGACGTTAACCCTTTTCAATATGTTTTGACTCAACGAATAGTTGGTGGGAAGTATAACAAGTGGAATGTTGTTCTTCAAGAGTTTGATTTGGATTTTGCTTCTGTGAAATCCAAAAAGTCGTTAGTCTTCGCCGAACTTATGTTGGAGTTCCTAGTAGAGAATGAGGATAATGAAGTTATTGACTCGCTTCCTGATGAGCATATATTCCTCATCTCTTCTAGTGACCTTGGTATGGAGATATCCTTATATATCTACAGACTCTCAAGTTTTCCCCGCATTACTCAAAGGATGACCAACATTGTATTTGCCATCAGGCAAAGAATTATCTTATCATCAACGACACTTTGTATCATAGAGGGGTTGATTCAATTCTCTTTCGTTGTTTAACCCACGAGAAAGTGGAGGTTGTGCTTAATGACTGTCACAGTGGAGCATTTGGAAATCACTTATCAGGACTAAAAACAACCCAAAAGATTTTGTGCACCGGGTACTTTTGGTCGTCAATCTTTAAAGACTGCATAGAAGCGATCAAGAAGTGCCACCCTGATAGATTTTTTCTTGGAATATGTGTGCACATCCTGCTCCTCTTTTTTCAATCATCACCGTTGACCCATTTACTAAGTGGGTCATTGATTTCATGACATTCCACTTGCCTTCATCTAGGGGGAATCTCTATATCATTGTGGCAATTGATTATTTCACTAAGTGGGAAGAGGCCATGCTGACTTTTTGATCGACGATGAGACTGTTGCATTCTTCATATTCAACCAGGTTATAACTCGGTTCAGTGTTCCGAAAGAGATTGTCACTGACCATGGCAACCACTTCCAGAATATGGTGATGTCAGAACTTGCTTCTAAGTTGAGTTTTGGATAGGAGCACTCGTCTCCATATTACCCACAGGTGAATGGACATGTTGAGGTTGTTAATAAGTCTCTTAAAACCATTCCCTGGTGTATCGTCAACGCAAGTAATTCTAACTGGCTCATAATTCTCTATCTGACTTTATGGGCATACCAGACTGCAATAAAAACGACTATTGGCTTCTCACCATTCCATCTCGTTCATGGGTTGGAATCGGTCTTACCTATTGAGTGTGAGATTTTGTCCCTTAAGATTGTTATAGAGCTCCTACCTAACTCCACAGACTTAGAAGCACGCCTTGTTCATCTAGAACACCTCAACAAGCAACATCGGGTTGCGGCTACTCCAAATGAAGCGCAAAAAAAATGAGTTAAGAGTCAGTACGATAAGTCTATGCACCCAAGAGTTTTTTCAGAAGGTGGTTATTCCTAATTGATTGTTTAACTTGAGTCTGAGAGAAGTTTCCTTAAGTTCTGAATTATTGTGGTTCTGACCCAAAGACCATAGGAAGTAAAACTCCGTAACAACAAGGTGTCATCAATGGATTGTTGATGAGAAATAGGGAGGTCTTCCCGACACAGTCTGAGATCTCTGATTTTGTTTTCTGCAACATCAACATTGAGAGATCTGCCAAGAACTTCAACCATTAAAATGAAATGAAATGGTGAGAGAGGGTCTCCCTGTCGAATACCATGTGAGGGAGATAAAGTAGTCGAGGGGGAGCCATTAACCAAGATGGAGAAAAAGCCTAAGGAGGTGAAGATAAATTTCCACCCAACGCTCTTATTTCCTCATGAAGATCGTCTCTTGGAATATTAGAGAACTAAATGGGAAAAACAAGCATAGACTTCTTCAAAACAAAATTCTCAAAGAACAACCCTCTATTATAATGCTTCAAGAAGAAAAATGTCCCAGCAACCTCATTTTAAAAATAACCTCTAGGAACCAGAAAGGATCCCAAGCGATTGTTATAGATGCCCAAGGTGCAACAAGGGGGTTAGCAATTTTGTGGAAACCTATTGAAGTATCAATGATGGATTGCATTTCAACCCAAAGAACTTTATTAGATAAATTTCATCTAATTCGCTCAAAAGAAACAAGATTTATAACCAATGTTTATGGCCCTCAAGCAATCTCGGACAAGCTCCTCCTTCTGAGCTCCTTACAAGACTTTTGAACTATGATTGGGGACAACTGGTAGATAGTTTTTGGAGACTTCAACATCGTTAACTCTTGGGCATAAAATTGAGGAGGCATCTGAAGACTAGATCAAGACTCATAGCGCTTCAAGGAAACTATACGACAATTAAAAATGATAGATCTAGAAACAATAAATCGGTTACACACATGGAACAACCGGCGTGATAGAGACAATCACGTAGCCTCCAAGATGGATCGATTACTTGTTTCAGAATCCCTCTTGATTACAGGCCTTCATTTGGAAGCTTCCATTCTTTCTAGCTTGGATTGGATCACTGGCCCATCAAACAACAACTTGATTTAAAAGGTAGTTTGAAAGGATTTATGACCTTCATTTGTCAATCATAGTTCCAAGGAATAGTTCTTGTCAGTCAAAGTTCCTGAGGTAATAGTTCATTTGTTAGTCCGGGACTCTAACTGACATGAACTATGACGATGAAACTTTGACCAACAAAGGAACTATGACCTTCATTTGTTAGTCGTAGTTCTATATCAGTATATATACCAACATATATGTATATACTAGGTTTATATATATATATATATATTGATCGATATATATGTCAGTATATATATCAACCGATATATATACATTATGTCAATATATATGTCGATCAATATATATATTGGTCGGTATATATATATATATACTAGTCAGTATATATATTGGTATATATATCGACATATATATTGGTCAATATATATACCAACATATATACCAGTATATATACCGATATATTATATTGGTATATATATCGACATATATATTGGTCGATATATATGTGTGTGTGTGTGTATCAATATATATACCAGTATATATGTTGATTTTCATGTTATAAAACCAGATCTATGTAAGATACGGTCAAGCCAAAGAATTTTCTCATCTTTCGCTGCCCCATTTACTATGAGATTGGGGGGAGGTTCCATTGGCACCTTAATTATTTCTACAAAGATAGGATGTGAGTTTAAGTGTGGGATTAATTAGTGAGAACGTTAGATCTGGTTGTCATTACCCAACTTTGTCTTTCTCTTGGGCAAGAGGTATGTAGAACCAAAAGAGAGTGGGAACCCTCTGGATTTCCTTTGGCATTGTGTTTCTATTGGGTGTTTTGGTTTAAGTCTATAGTGATGGATTTCTCCCATGAGCACTCCAATAGATGCACCTTGTGTGGTAACGATGACTTCTGTCAGGGAATTCATTGGTGTGAGTGGCACACAAGGGAGATTCAAGAATGCCTTTTTCTATATGTGCAAAAATTGGAAGGCTAGAAAAGAGATTGGGAGCAAAACCATGAGTTGGAGATGCAATCCATCCACATGAAGATTTCAGATATGGACTCTTAGGTTTAAATAATCAAGAATAAGTAGATGCAAATTTGAAATTATTGGGGAAACCAACTCTCAAAGGTTGGATGAAATGGAAGAGAAAGAAGATCCAAGACAAAATTGAGAATTTGGAAAAGGATAAAAGAATAGTAGGGGAAGAATTCAAGCTAAACAAAAATAAATCCTTTTTACATAATGAATAATTCAAACTGAACCAAAATCTTAATCATATGTGGCCTACAACCCAACCAGCCACATTTGGACATGAAAAAATTCAATACAATTGTCCGATATCTCAATCTATCTTGTCCTGCATTGGGAAATTGATCATAGAATGTGTCAATGGCTCCCATTATAGATTCCCTTTAATCGACTACCCAATTTATCCAAATCAACCCAAAACTGCGTCGATTTGACCCAACTTTGAACTAGAACACACTTAATGATAGTATCACTCATTCCCATAATAAGCTCTTTGACATAATCATTCTACATCAGTCAAAGGTTATGTCTATCCATAATTGGTAGCTGATGTTTATGGCCCTATCAACTCAGTCAATTTGCTTTGTTGAGTAGCATCAAGAACATGTGGGGAACTAATAATCAATGCAACATATTGATCTTCCAAATACTCCACTAGTTCTCAAGAAAATTGATTAATTCATATTCAGTAGTCAGGTTGCTTCACTCTCGATGGCTTAGCTATCCATCAAAATGATGAAAATGGTATGCTCCAGATAGAATTTGAGTTCCATCTAGATCTTGGCATCATTCAACCCCATGTATTTTGTAGTTTAGTGGTTCTTTAAGTAGCTTCCCACATACCATTTTTCATGCAACAACTATCTTCTTCAAAAGATTCTTCTTTGGAAAATAGTTCTTGGACTAGGTAGAGCTCCATCAAGATTTCTTGTAACCCTTGTAGAGGTGTAGATATCGAGTCGAAATCCCAAGTTCCTGGATTCCACCTACCCAAAATCCCAGATTACAAATCTCCCAAATTTTTGGAAAACCATCCATATTGAGAATCATCCATAGTGCTCAATTTGGCTATCTCANACCCTTGTAGAGGTGTAGATATCGAGTCGAAATCCCAAGTTCCTGGATTCCACCTACCCAAAATCCCAGATTACAAATCTCCCAAATTTTTGGAAAACCATCCATATTGAGAATCATCCATAGTGCTCAATTTGGCTATCTCATGACCATTGTAAGGGTATAAATCCAAACATCCACAAACTCCCAAAATATTTGGGCACCCATGTTGAGATATATCGACATTAGATCCCTTCCTATATTCAAAGTGTGAGCTTCTTAAAATGCACAAAATGTCATTTCTTCAGCAAGATCATCACCATTGTCTACTTCTGGTGTACATTCAACAATGGCTACATTAGCTACAAATGTCTACTTCTGGTGTACATTCAACAATGGCTACATTAGCTACACATGTTTTGTCCTTGATCCTTCTCTTGAGAACATCATTAACTTTAAATCTACTATTGCAGGCCATGTGACCAATTTTCTTGCAATAATAACATTCCATTTCCCACTTATCTTTAGTTGATATGCTACAATTTTATCTTGAGTATATATAATGAAATCTCAAGTTGAGGATCATCTTATGCATCCCTTACAATGGTTCTCTTTTCTTCAACTAAGAGAGCAACGATCATATATTCTAGAGTTTGTGAAGACATTTGATTGAGAGTAAAAATAACATTGTTGTATTTAGAAGGCAAATTGTTTCACAAGATGGATTTCCAATCTTCTTCCTCCATTGTAGCTTTGACTTCTACTAGTGACTTTAGTAGACAAATTGAATCTAAATAATTGTATCTTCAAAGAAAATTTTGCTTTCACCACTTTTTCTCCAAATAGTGAATTTAGATTATCCTAGATTTCCTTGGATGATTTTTCCAGATCTATATGATGTAATTCTGAATTTGAGAAGGGAAAGACCAATAATGGATTTGTCTTTACCATCTTTATTCTGACATTCTAGTACTTTATTGGGATATATAGGTGATTTCTCAGTCCCTTTTGTTGTTGGAATATTCACCAATATTGAGAGGGGGGTGAATCGACATTGAACACTTTTTACCATTTTCAACCATAACATGTAAACATTAAGTTATCAACAATTCCATTCATTTATGATTGCATTTAACATATCATATACATATAACCAGAGATGCATAATACACAAGAGTTTTTCGTGGAAACCCAAATGGGAGAAAACCACATAATTCTTTTTAAAATATATATTGAATATTACATCCATAGGAAACACCAATTGGAAGGAGGAACCAACCCCCTACTTACAGGATCCAACCTGAAGGAAGCTACAAATCCCTGAATTCTCCAACACCAACTGGAAGGAGGCTCCAACCTGAAGGAAGCTACAACTCTTTGAATTCTCTAGGTCCAACTGGAAGGAGGATCCAACCCCCTGATTTACAGGCCCCAACCTGAAGGATGTTATTACTCCCTAGATTTTCCGGCTCCAACTTGAAGGATGCTATTACTCTTTAGATTTTCCAGCTCCAACCGAAAGAAGGCTTCAACCCCCTTTTCCTACCCCATCCTTCCTCCCTGGAATATAAGTGTGAGACTCAACCTGTCACTGTTGTTGTCACTGATACATCATCATCATCAAAACCAAACTCAACCTATCACTATAAATGTCACTGATACTGATACATCATCATCATCAAAACTAAAATCAACCTGTCACCAATACTAATACACCATCGTCATCAAAACCAGACTCAACCGGTCACTATAACTATCACTGATACTGATACATCATCATCATCAAAACCAGACTCAACCAATCACTGTAACTATCACTAATATTGATATATCACCATCATCAAAACTAGCTCCAATACAACCGATACATCATCATCATCGAAATTGGATCCACCATAATTGATACATCATCATCATAAAAAACTAGATCCACCACAACTGATATATCATCATTATCAAAATTGGATACACCATAATTGATACATTAACATCATCAACCTAGGTCCACATAAAGATCCTATATCTTCATGTTTAGTTTGTAGAATTCTTCAGTGTATTCTTTCACTAACATCAACTTTTGTCTCAAGTTTTGCATTCTCCGTGATCCGTAGGATCTTTTAATGACTATGGTTGAGTTTTTAATTTGCATGTGTTAATTAACCATGTGAGAGGCTTAATGAAAGAATGAGGAAAAGAGAGGAATTATGACAGCCATATACACATTTGCAGATCTGAAATGAAATAATAAACAACAAACCATAACACGAGAATTGATAACGGAGTTCGGCACAACGTTGCCTACGTCTCTGGGCCTTTGTCTCTGTGGGGGAGGCTTCTTTATTTCTGTTCAAAAGCTCAAAAGTACATCACAGTAGTGCCAATTGGCTACAATACTAATCTGGTCATGTTCTTCCAGATCTCTAGAACCCTACAAAGAAAACGACACGCAAAACGGACGTTCGGAGCTCCCAGAAATGGCCCATAAGTGTCTGCTCCTCAATAGCTTCCTTGCATAAAAATGGTTTTGGCTTGGCTTCCCTTCAACATAACTCTGCGATGACTATCCCCCATGGCCTCAAACAGGCCTGGTTTATATAGATCTGAAGTTGGTTATCCATCCCCAACTTCCTCCCAAAATTTGGGCTCCAAAAATGCCCAATATCTCCCAAAAATGACCAAAATCCATTAATATCAGGCACAATATCAATAAAATCCAGAACTATAGCAAAAAAACCCAAAATTTGTTTTAATTATGGGTGCAACCCCCTTGGTAGGGTCCCATGGGGCCATGTGGCCGAGCGCTAGCCCCTCGGGCTATTCGCTGGCCCTTCCCATGCGCGCCAGCTCCTGGTCTTCGGCGTGTTCTATGGAACCAGGGGCTAACTGCCATAACTGCGCACCCTGTTCGGAATATGTCTGGGTCATATGGAACCCGCTCGTGAACTGGGGGCTAGGCCCTATCTGCCAACTCCCGTGGTCGTGGTCGTATGTTAGTGCCGAGGGCTGGGGCTAAGCCCCGGCCCTTTCCGCCTCCGAATAGAACATTAATCAAATGCATATATGTTTATTGCCGTATGACTAACAAGGAACACCCGTGGGGCGGGCGGTTAGCCCGGTCCTGCCAGTCCACAGCCCAGAGGAGAGGTCGGGGGTTCGACCCCGGTGAAAACCATAAAATTTTACATAACCACGAGCCAACCACAGGGTGCCACATGGCAGCCCATGACTGGGCCGCATGGCACATCAACAACCAAACAAAAACTACCAAGTGTCGAATGCTGACTCGTCCACGTATCTGCCATGTACCCTGCCACCTGCCACCGTACCTGCCCAGTCAGCCTGCTGACGTCATCCCTACCATGTCAGCCTGTGCCACGTGTCACCCTCTGACTGGTCCAACTGTACCGATTGTATGCCACATCACCTGCCACGTGTCATGTCTAGAAGCTGCCACATCATTTGTATGGTCGTACGACCTGTATAGTCAGCCTGCCACGTGGCACTGTACGGACTGTACAGTCATCCCCTTTAATTTTTGCTTGTTTGGGTTTTTGGACAGAACGCGATATCTTTCGCATACAAAGCCCGTTTGACGAAGTAAATATATGGTCGGAATCAGAAAGATGAGACAGACGCATTGGTGTTGGTTTCATCGGATTCCGAGCACTTTCATTTTTGAGCCTTTTTTAGCCCTGTCAGGCTTCTGGATCCGATTCTGGATCACTCCAAAAAAAAGTAATTTGATAATTCTTGGGTATGAATTTTGCTTTCATCTTTGCAACCATTCTATCCCAACTCTTGATTTTCTGCTTACCTTTGCAGCGTCTGTCAGCCTGCAGTTCATCCCACCATAATGTTGCCTGTCCTTTAAGTCTTGTGACAACATGTTTGACTTCCCTGTCTTCCTCGACATCCTCATAGTCAAAATATTTATCCAGAGCTCTAATCCAATCTAGAAGCTCTTCAACATCCAGGTTTCCCTCATACATGGGAATCTTCATTTTTGCCCTGGCACCTATCCTTGCGACAGCTTTGAATAGGCGTTCGTCTACAGCATCTTCGACTGCGACTTCTTCTCCATGTCCAACTTCATTTTCACTGTCAGCCTCACTGATATCTTCAGTGTCGACTGTGCGCCTCTATGTTGTCTCCATGGCATCAATCCTGACTCGTAGTTCACGCATTTCCCTTTCCACTGGTGGATCAGGCATTGGTCTATCTCTTCTTCTCAGCTGCATGGATGAAAAATATTCTTCCTTCCTCTGCTACAGAAAACAAAGAACTTTTTCTGTGCTCTGATACCACAACTGAAGCAAACCCCCAAACACTCTGGTCCAAGGTCCGCGCGGGATCGTTCTAATTTTCCCTTTGAGTCTAATTGACTCTTTGGTTTCCCCTTGGGAAATACCCTTCACACTCAACAGTGTATCCACAGGTCCATATGGGTGTGCCCGCGTGATCAAACACGAAGCATCAACCCAAACCTCCTTAACTAAAATAAAATCGCGCCCTTCGCAAGTTCGGGACTTCGGGTTTCGCGATTTCATGATTCTTGTTGTCGAGGGTTCTTATCTCTACAACTGCCGAAACCTGAATTGTCGAACTCCGATGCGCTCGACAAAGGTTGACTTTTCAACAGGCTTCTCACTTCATCAGGATTTCGGACTTCGCGATTTCGCGAATCCAAAGGCAAGGCTCTCCGTCCTTCAACTTCTGAACCCCGAAACGGTCAACAAAATTTGACTCTGCCAATTGACGAAAACACGCCACCTGTCATCCTTGCGGTTTTCTACCTTTGACGTAGACTCCTGCCACCTGTCACTCTTTCAGGTTTTCGAGACTTTCGCTCCCAAAGCGCTGCCTTCTCCGTTTCTTGACACACGAAGTGTCGAAATCCCGAAACTTTAATCCAGGTCCTATCGCAACTCGCGACTTCGGGATTTTCGTTCCACTGCACTCGACTCCTTGTTGTTAGGATCCCTGAAATGCCGAAATGATCTGACGGCTTGTGCAAAGCACAATCAACGGTCCACGTTGATTCTAGATCCTAGAGCGGTAAGCTCGCCTCCCTCTAACCACCCTAAAATTTCCTTGGATCCTACGGTCCTCATGATTTCGGGAATTCCCCACATAGAATTTCAACCGCTCGTTGCTCCTTGATAACTCCTGCGAAATAAACCAAGGTTCTTCCTCTGGGATTTAACTTCTGCAAAATAGCTTTGCTTCATCTCCCCCTTGTTTATCTCAAGGCACTAACCCTACTAAGCTTTCCTTGCAATCTCGAGTCTTCAATAAGACTCCTGCGCGCACTTCTTGCGGCAGTCCCTCAAATACTTCTAAGTATTTGATTCTCTCAAATCTGTGCACTTTTCTGCAACAACAGTCTTCCAATTCACCCCTTGGTTGATAACTTCTCAACTTTCAACCGGCCTACGCACACCTTGCATGGCTCCTGTGTCTCACCTACACTTCTACGAGAATGAGAACAACGGTATCCCTCCTGAGCTTTCAGAGATAAACTCTGAATCTCCGTCAACGCACTTCTTGCGGACGATTTCACTTCACTCCTTGCAGGAACTTCTCACTCAGGAAGAGAAACAATTGAAACTCATTCTCTCTCTCTCTCTCAGACTTCAAACATTTAACATGAAATCATACATTCACACAATATTAAAGCAAATGCATAACAGAGAGAATAAACAACCATAAGCATACCATTCAACATGTATACACAAAAAACATCATAACACCATAATCTGAATTTAAAGCTTTATATATTAATTCAAAGCTCTTGTACATGAGTTCTTCTTCTCAACTCTCTGCTACAGCTCTCTTCTTCTCTATGCTCAATGATATCTGATTGTTAATGTTCCAACGATACAAAGGTGAGGGTGTCTATAGTCGGTTTTCCCTCCTACGCTCTAAACTGTCTAATCTGGAATTTAAATCTACCTACTTACATTAACTATGCATAAATGTCTCTACCTACTACAGATGAGAGAAAATCGCTCATGATCTGTTTACATCCTCCAAAATATAAATGCAAGGTACACCTTATTACATTAATATTTCAAAAACATTCCAAAACACTTTTGCAACGTGCTGAAATGTCTTCCGCCCCTGCACTCGCTTGTTGTTGGCGATGCTCCTGCATCAGTTACTATCCCGTGTTGTGTCGATTTATTACTATCGAGACATTATTAATATCCATACATTGTTAAGAAAAACCCTAAAAGGATAAACAAACCCAATATATGTTATACGCTGTGATAGAACAGGCCCATCTGTCCATAGTAGTGTATACTTGTTTGATCCAGTCTTCCATAAGTGGTCTAATACGAATGGCATCTCGGTGTCCAGGCAAGAGCCCACAAGAGAGGCCCTTGTTGCAAATCAATGAAAATTTTTGGAGAACGGTTAGGGCCAATCTTGTGTTGCAATCCTGGATTTACATATCAAAGATAATTAAGCACGGTAACATTTCTATGCTTCAAAACTGTTTTTAACCAAATTTTAATAGATGAATTATCACCGCACTACTCAATTTATTTTTGCAATGATTAACTCTTTACTCTATCTTTCCAGGCGTGAATAGTGGTCCTGAACATCATAAAAACCTCTACAAATACAAAGAATGATTACTTGTAGCATTAAATGCAGATGGTTCGTAAAATGAGAAATACAAGAACCAACTTTCTTCTGGGTGAAAAAGTTTTACAGTTTTCTTTGAAGTCCTGACCAATGGATTGATGTTTTACTTGATGAGAAAAATACTCATGTTTTATTTCTTGGCTTATTGAAAATATATTATACATTATTATGGGTGGAAAAGTTTTCCAGTTTTTGTTGAAGTCGTGACCAATGGATTTACTTATTACTTGATGAGAAAAATACTCATATTTTATTTCTTGGTTGATTGAAAATATATTATGAATTGAATGACTATTGACCTTTTTGGAAATAATGATATCTGGAATTAGCCATGACACATATGCAAAATATTTTTAATCATAAAACCAAGCCTACCTTGATACATAAATGTAGTTCTTCACAAATTTAAATATAATGAAAGTGATAAGTTTATTTTAATTAGCTGTGCGGTTTAATTTTCCATACATTGNATATATATATATATATATATAATGTGTTTTAATTGGATCTCGTTTCGTTAAACCAAACTTTACATACATTAAGTTTTTTAAATGCTTTTTTATATATATGAATACTGCTTTTAAATTTGTATATATATTTGTTTTTAAATTTACATACAATGGATTATATATATATAAATTGGATAGATAGATAATGCATTTGTATTTACATACATATTGATTTTTACTTGTATCTCATATTTATACTTACAACCTATTAAAAAAATATAATTACAACTTATTAAAAAATCTTAACAATAAAATTGTTTTAATGAAAAGCTTTTATATACATACTCTTTTTAAATTCAAATCTTAACAATAAGAATGTTTTAATGAAAAACTTTTATATACATACTCTTTTTAAATTCACATAAATTGTATTATATATAAAATGTGTTTTAATTGGATGTCATATATATATATATATATATATGTTTGTAATTATATATAATGTATTTTAATTAAATCTAGTATTTATAATTATAATTACAACTTATTAAAGAATCTTAAGAATACTAATTTGATATAATGATATATATAAAAGCATTTAAAATCTCGGATTTATAATTATAATAGGAGTGTGTATATATACTTATTCTTATATATATATATGCTTTATATATATATGTTATGCTTTAATATATTATTACTCTTATATATATATATATATATATATAATTTTTTTATATATAAAGATTTATATATGGATATTAATTTATGATTTGGTCCAAGTACATTGTCATCATCATCCCTAAGAAAGTAATACATGAAATTGAATGTTTACAAGTTTATTTACATAATCTATGTAAATATTCACATAATTTCATTTTTTTCATAGTAATCAACAATTTTAAAAAATAAACCAATAAGGTTGACTTATATATTAAAAATAAAGTTCCAAGTACAATGACTATGAAGTAATTCAAGGTACATGATTTAGTTTCATTTAGTTTTTCAAAATGAATTTCATGAAATATTTTATGTAAGTGACTTTGAAAAAATATTTTGTATAAATCTCTTAAACTATGATAAAGTTTTACTTTACCTATGATCCAATAAAATATGATACACTTTTATATTAACTCTGATCCAACATATATTATCTTTGATGCAATCCAACATTACTTTAGGTTACAATGTCACGAACATTTCAAGATGTCACAATTTGACCAACATATGCCAACATTGCAATCTGACGTACAACACCCACCAACGTAATGCGACGTTCAAAACCCTACATTGCGATGCGACATGTAAAATCCTTCGTTGCAACTTTGCAATGTGACAAACATAGTTATGTTGCAATCTGAAAAACATAATAGTGTCACAATGTGTCGATCATAAATATATGTCACAATTTGACGAACATAGCCCTGTCGTGCCATTTTTACAAACATATCATCACATTGCACATATCCTAATGTCACAATGTGACAAAAATTTTCAAACGTCACAACATATCGAACATATCCCTTGTCACAGTGTGATGTACACAACTCAATTTCGCAATGTGATGATCATAAATAGATGTCGCAATGTAATGAACATAGCCCTGTCGTCGCATTTTGAAGAACATATAATCACGTCACAATGTGATACACATATCCTAATGTCACAATGTGAAAAACATTTCCAAACATCACAACGTGTTGAACATAACCCCTTGTGACAATGTGATGTACGCAATTTGATGGTCATAAATACATGTCACAATGTGACGAACATAGCGATTTTGTCACATTTTGATTAACAATTCATCACATCACAATGTGACACACATATCCTAATGTTACAATGTGACAAACATTTCCAAATGTCACAATGTGTCAAACATAACCCCTTGTTGCAATGTGATGTACACAACTCAATGTCGCAATGTGATGAACATAGCCCTATCGTCGCATTTTTGACGAACATATCATCACACCACAATGTGACACACATATCTTAACGTTACAATGTGACAAAAATTTCCAAATGTTGCAATGTGTTGAACATAACCCCTTGTTACAATGTGATGTATAGAACTCAATGTCACAATTTGATAAACTTAACCTAACACTGCAATGAGATGAACATTTCCCGACGTCGCAATGTGATGAACCTAACCCACATTGCAATATGACATTCATGCCGAAAATTTTTAATGTTACAAAACTCTTTTATTTGTCACATTACAATGAACTTTGTAACGTTGTAATTTTATGCACATAGACTCGTTGTCACTATGTGACCAATCATAGCACTATAGAATGATATATATGCTTATCCTCACATTAAAATGTCAGAAACATTTGAAAACGTCACAATCTGATAAAGAGAACCCATTGTCGCAATGTGATGTACAAAACCCTAATGTCGCAATGTGACAAACATTTCCAAACGTCACAATGTGTTGAACATAACCCCTTGTCGCAATGTGATGTACACAACTCAATGTCGCAGAGTGATGATCATAAATAGATGTTGCAATGTGACAAACATAGCCCTATTGTAGCATTTTGATGAGCATATCATCACGTCACAATGTGACACACATATCCCAACGTCATAATGTTACAAACATTTCCAAATGTCACAATGTAACGAACATAACCCCTTGTGGCAATGTGATGTACAAAACTCAATGTCTCAATGTGATGATCATAAACATATTTCGCAATGTGACGAACATAGCCATATTATCCCATTTTGATGAGCATATCATCACATTACAATGTGACACTCATATCCTAAAGTCACAATGTGATTGACATTTCCAAACGTCGCAATCTATGTGACGGTCATGCTGAAAACTTGTTATGTTACACAACTCTGTCATTTGTCACATTGCGATGAACTTTGTAACATTTTAATTCTATGCACATAGACTTGTTGTCACTATGTGACAAACCATAACACCATGGAATGATATATGTGCATATCCTCACATCATAATGTCGCAAACATTTCAAAGTGTAGCAATGTGACGAAAAGAACCCATTGTCGCAAGGTGATGTAGAAAACCCCCCTAATGTGGCATTGTGACAAACATTGCCCAACATTGCAATGACAAAAACATTTCCCAATGTCGCAATGTGATGGCCATAACCCATTGTGGGAATCTCATAAATGTATTGGAATACCATAATGTGAGAAACAAAAACCCTTCGTCCTAATATCTTCACGATAATTTGTGGATGGCATAATCAACGTCACCCACCATAATCATATCCACATGGTCTACGAAGGCTA
Organism: Picea sitchensis; assembly: GCA_010110895.2. NCBI lineage: Eukaryota > Viridiplantae > Streptophyta > Pinopsida > Pinales > Pinaceae > Picea > Picea sitchensis. Next base: position 363,258 of record SNQJ01S0000064.1, on the reverse strand, counting down.
GCCATGGGCATGGACAAGCATAGTCAAACCCGATCAACCATAGTCAATCATGGTGACGGTCAATCATATCAAACCATGGTGAAGGTCAACCATGATAAATTATAATGGTCTATTGATTAATGCATTCATACATAAATACATTAATGTGTTTAAATATTAATGTATTAATTATTCAATACATTATTGTGATGTTTAAATTTAAGTATTAATACATTAATAATAATAAATTTAATAAATATAAAGTATAGATTTAATGTTTAATACTTTCTTAAAGTATTATTAATTTATTAGCTTTTTTAAATGTATTACTTTATTAATATAGTATATTGTATTAATGTATTAGTTATTATTATATTAATGTTTTCATGAATATTGTATCAATGTAGTGATTTTATTATTAAGCTATTTATTAATTAACATGCTATATTAATGTGTTGATACTTTAGTTTTTACATTACATTAAGATATTAATTAATTATCACTTTAATACTTTTATAAATATTATTAATTTATTATTTATTATTAATGTATTGCTTTATTAATATAATTTTTTGTATTAATGTATTAGTGATTATTGTATTAATTAATGAATGTATTCATGAGTATTTATTAATGTATTGATACTTTGTAATAAATTTATTATATTTATGTAATAATGTTTTTTTTTACTATAACGGCTATGGCTTTTTATTATTCAAACTCGCAAAAGACTGCCCGAGAGTTACATTCACATAGAGTCTACCGACAATTCCATTCCTGTCTGCCTTGAATCAGGAGATCTCCATGGATACAGAGGTTTGGACGTTGACTAACTGATGCATTTTTCTGAACAGAGCCAAATAGCTGGCGAACAGGGCGAGATCGACAGTCTATGGCACCAATCAATCGCAGCTTCAACAACCTCCAATCGCTGCGCCTTCAGAGCTCCATACTCAGCGCAGGGCATCTCAAGAATGGATCTTTTGGAGACTGCTGTGACTACCGATCTTTTGGCCTGAGACTCTTTGCATCTTGAGTTAAACCAACTGAATCTTAAAGAGCATTTCTGCCTGAGTCTATAACTTGCTTCCCAGATTTGCAAAGGGGCCCTTCATTTTTGAACTGCGTTTCAACGTTTTCAGCAGCATGGGGGATGAGCCTGGCAGAGAGAGGAATGCCAGACGTTCGATCTCCTATTGGTCTCCAGCTTCCACTTAGTGCTAAAACGAGCTCGATGCTTGCCTGAGAGAGAAAGCAGAGTGATCCTACCTTCCTTGATCACGAGAGTTCTTTACAACTGGGGGACTGCCTTTTAAACAGGGTACCTCGGAATCCTAGAACAGAAGTGACAACCCCTTCCTAGAGGGAGAAGGAAATGCTCTAGCAATGCCATGTTGCATCAGTCTACGGGATAGGGCAGAGAGAGTCCCTTCCATTGATTTTGATTTCCCCTTTTTCCATGGAGGAGCCTACATTTGCCTCGGAGTCCGCTTGCTGATTAAGACCTCTTAGCACATGATAGAAGTTGACTTGATCGA
>SNQJ01S0000064.1:327600-355395 GCA_010110895.2 Picea sitchensis | reverse complement strand
GGAATTTATCTTCACCTCCTTATCCTTTTTCTCCATCTTGGTTAATGGCTCCCCCTCGACTACTTTATCTCCCTCACATGGTATTCGACAAGGAGACCCTCTCTCACCATTTCATTTTATTTTAATGGTTGAAGGTCTTGGCAGATCTCTTAATGTCGATGTTGTAGAAAACAAAATCAGAGATCTCAGACTGTGTGGGGAAGACCTCCCTATTTCTCATCAACAATCCATTGATGACACCTTGTTGTTATGGAGTTTTACTTCCTATGGTCTTTGGGTCAGAACCACAATAATTCAGAACCCAAGGAAACTTCTCTCAGACTCAAGTTAAACACTCAATTAGGAATAACCACCTTCTGAAAAAACTCTTGGGTGCACAGACTTATCGTACTGACTCTTAACTCATTTTTTCTGCGCTTCATTTGGAGTAGTCGCAACCCGATGTTGCTCGTTGAGGTGTTCTAGATGAACAAGGCGTGCTTCTAACTCTGTGGAGTCAGGTAGGAGCTCTATAACAATCTTAAGGGACAAAATCTCACACTTAATAGGTAAGACCGATTCTAACCCGTGAACGAGCTGGAATGGTGAGAAGCCAATAGTCATTTTTATTGTAGTCTGGTATGCCCATAAAGTCAGATAGAGAATTATGTGCCAGTAAGAATTACTTGTGTTGACGATACACCAGGGAATGGTTTTAAGAGACTTATTAACAACCTCGACATGTCCATTCACATGTGGGTAATATGGAGACGAGTGCTCCTATCCAAAACCCGACTTAGAAGCAAGTTCTGACATCACCATATTCTGGAAGTGGTTGCCATGGTCAGTGACAATCTCTTTTGGAACACTGAAATGAGTTATAACCTGGTTGAATATGAAGAATGCAACAGTCTCACCTTCGATCAAAAAGTCGGCATGGCCTCTTCCCACTTAGTGAAATAATCAATGGCCACAATGATATAGAGATTCCCCCTAGATGAAGGCAAGTGACATGTCATGAAATCAACGACCCACTTAGTAAATGGGTCAACAATGATGACTAAAAAAAGAGGAGCAAGATGCACGCACATCTTCCAAGAAAAAATCTATCAGGGGTGGCACTTCTTGATCGCTTCTATGCAGTCTTTAAAGATTGACGACCAAAAGTACCTAGTGCACAAGATCTTTTGGGTTGTTTTTAGTCCTGATAAGTGATTTCCAAATGCTCCACTGTCATAGTCATCAAGCACAACCTCCGCTTTCTCGTGGGTTAAACAACGAAAGAGAATTGAATCAACCCCTCTATGATACAAAGTGTCGTTGATGATAAGATAATTCTTTGCCTGATGGCAAATACAATGTCGGTCATCCTTTGAGTAATCCGGGGAAAACTTGAGAGTCTGTAGATATATAAGGATATCTCCATACCAAGGTCACTAGAAGAGATGAGGAATATATGCTCATCAGGAAGCGAGTCAATAACTTCATTATCCTCATTCTCTACTGGGAACTCCAACATAAGTTCGGCGAAGACTAAGGACTTCTTGGATTTCACAGAAGCAAAATCCAAATCAAACTCTTGAAGAACAACATTCCACTTGTTATACTTCCCACCAACTATTCGTCGTGTCAAAACATATTGAAAAGGGTTAACATCGGCGATGACGATCGTCTTGCGCAAAAGAATATAATGTCAGAGGCGCTGAACAACATGAAATGTTGCTAAGGCCAATTTCTCGATGTGTGAATACTTTAGTTCATGTCCTATCAAGGCTTGACTCAAATAATAGATGACATGCTATTGGAGCTTATCATCCTCCTGAACTAAGACCATGCCAATCGAGGATTCAGCTGCCACCAGATATAGTAGAAAATCTCTATTATAATCTGGGGGCCTAAGCAAAGGAGTCGAAACTAGGGATTTCTTCAATGCGTTGAAAAAACGTTGTGTCAACTCGTCCTAATAAAAGGGAACCCCTTTCTTCAATAAGCGCATAAAACCTTTTGTGATATTAACATAGTTCGGTACAAAATGTAGAAGGGAATTTTCCTTTCCTTATATACTTTGAAGTTGACGTATTATGTGTGGGAGAGGCAACTGAGTTATTGCCTCAACTTTCAAAGGGTCAACCATGATCCCTTTAGTTGAAATGACAAATCCTAAGAGGCGTCCTGAAGTCACACAAAAGATGAATTTGTGTGGATTCAAGCAAATTCGGCAGTGACGACATCTCTCGAAGACCATGCAAAGGTGTAAAATATGTTGCACCCTTTTACGTGAATGGGTGGTGAGATCATCGAAATAATCCTCCACTATGTGTTTAATATCATGGAAAGTGAACATCATGGCCCACAGAAAAGTGGCTCCAACATTTTTTAAGGCCAAAGGGCATCTTTTTGTACGCAAAGGTTCCCTAAGGACAAATAAAAGTTGTCTTATGTTGGTCATCAGGGTGGATATGTATCTGGACGTTATCTAAAACCCACTTGGATTGCCCCCTGATCATGAATTCATCTGCGTCAGGTTCACAATAATCTATTAGAGTTGCATGTACTCTTCATTGTGCCCTTATGCCATTACAACAAAAAAACTTGTATAATCTGCATCTCCGGAGAGCTTCATGGGCCTCCCGATCATTCATCACATCATTATCAACTTCCTCATGTTCCCCCTCTCTCTAATCTATCACCATCTTGCAAATTCCAAATCATTTTTGAGTCAAATCTATTTAATTTCAATCTTTGTGTAGGTGTACACAATTGTTAGTTAAGATAGTCGTGTATGTACGCGACCCGCATTAAGCGAAGTCACGTACATGTCCACGCGATTTTTTAAAAGTTTATTTCCGACTCAAAACTCCATTGAATCTAAAAAACTTGCGGTTAAAAATGAAGAGGAGGAAGAGATTACTTACTTAGTCCAAGCGGTTTTGGATTCTGAGCCTTGTGCACCTCATACCGATATCTAGAAGTTTGAAAGGAAAAAGGGNCCGACTCAAAACTCCATTGAATCTAAAAAACTTGCGGTTAAAAATGAAGAGGAGGAAGAGATTACTTACTTAGTCCAAGCGGTTTTGGATTCTGAGCCTTGTGCACCTCATACCGATATCTAGAAGTTTGAAAGGAAAAAGGGCTCCAATGCTCTCCAAAGAGTAAAAGTGAAAATTAAATGGTAAAAATTGAGTTTTACACCTATTTTAACACATTTTTACCACTTTTTCAAATAACTTCCCCCTCCTTTTTAATAATTCTATATCGTTTGGCCTAATAAAACATTCAGGAGTTGCTTTCATATGCAGTACTTGTCTTTGAGAAATATCATTTTTATACAGATTTGTATATCTGGTGGCATTTTTCGATTTCTTCGGCATGTATTGTGCTCTTTAATGGCATGTAGAGTAAGTACTGCCCTGCCTACATACTACATTTATCCATATCAATCACATGTTTTCCTTAGGATCGACCCCACTGAGTTGCGAAACCGAACCTTATTTGTTGATTAGAAGTTTTGTAATTCATGTGGTAGAGACTACCATTCATGGGTGCCCTAGTTAGACCTTGGCTTGAATTTTGACACCCATGTTGAAATAATTTCATAGGCTTGGGAGCCTTTTTTAGTCCCACCACGAGTTTGCGTTGAAACTACATATTTTCTTCTTAATCTATTTTTGGCTAAGACCTGTGAGGCTCCTTTATTTATATATTGTGGTCATTATAAGTATTTAGAGTAGGTTTCACTCTGCCTGCATAATGCGTCTATATATATCGATCACGATTACACCGTAGGATCAATCTCATTCATTCACAACATCACCCCTTCAAAATTTCTTTATAAGTGTTGTTTATGAATGATAGAGCTTCCCTCTTCATCAATGTCCTAGTTAGTACCTTACTGGTCATTTTGACAATTATGATGCAAATTTTCTAGCCTCGAAAACTCTGTTTAGTATTGCCATGACTTTGCATTGAAGCCTTCTAACTTCTTCTCAAAATATTTCTAGCCAAATTACCCCCAGAGCTTCCAAACTGTTGTGTTAAGTTGTATATGTATTGCATATTAACCACTTGCACTTTTTGGGCCTAAAACCGGCTTTAGCTTGTTGTTGTTTAAGCCAATTGTAATATCCCAACGTCGAGCCCCTACTGAATTGTAATTATGTTTATAGGATAGTGAGCCAAGTGTTTATAAGATGGGAGGTTTATGTGTTTATTAGGCCGAAAATCCTAGATGTTGAAGGCCAGGGAGCTTGATTTTGTATATGTAAATACTCACATCATTAATATAATTACATCGTTGCATGTAGACCGACCACGAAGAAAGAGTTATGGGGGAATAACCTTCACTGGAAAGGGAAAGGGAAGGGGCTAAGAGGATAGAAAAAAGGGATAAGCTTAAGTGCTTAAGCTCAAGAGAATAATATATATTTATTTTCTAAAGGTTGTTATGAGGATATTGATTTATCCTAAGTTTTTCTTGGAAAGGGATTGTATCCCAAGTGGAGGGACTCGTATCCCAGGAGAGCCATGTGTTAATCAAGGCGCATGCAGTTTTAGGTGGGGAAATCAGTCGTTGTGGGGGTCTGCTCGCCATTTCTTTCCATGCTTCACACACACTCACGCAGGCACGGAGCCATCCCCTCCATCGTTGACCTCTGCAACCTCTGAAACCTGCAAACCCTGTGAAGCTAACCCGTATTTTTCATGTGAAGCATAACACGATTACACAGTGCCTGAGCTAGATCTCACTTTAGCGATTTTGTTGTTTATTCCCGCGCTTTTCTCTGGACTGGTGTGGCTTGTTGTCATTACCAGAGCCATACTAATTTGTTGTTGTTATTACCCAGACTGGATTGGCCTGGGAGTTGGACTGAAGCAGGTTTTCAGGCCTGTGAGCAACTCTCTCCATGTGAGAGAGGTTGTTGTGGAAGTGATTTTCCCAGAGGGAGCCTCATGACAGTTGTAGTGCTCTAAGACTTCATGTCCGGCTTGTTGCTAAAGCCCTGGAAGGGAGTGGTGCAGTCGAAGGACTGTCGAGCAGAGAGGGGGGCACACTCCCTGGGGTGGGATAGGCATGTGGTGAATGAGGGACTATAAGTTGTGGACCTGAGTGGACTCCTGGGGGAAAAATCCTTCTTGGAGACTTTGTAACCTCAGCCTAGCCTAGGATTTCCCTTTTACCTTGGGTGGAGTTTAGTCCCAGCTCGGGGGTGACCGACTACTGATAGCTTGGAGCAGTGTGGTCTACGGCTGGGAGGTTCGTGGAAGGTCTGCAAGCAGTTGGTGGTCTTCTTAAACATATAAGTACTCTTTATATATGCTTAATTACATGTTGTATGTTACACCTGTGTTTATTTATTGTATGTTTCCGCATAATCTTGTGTATGTTAATAGATAATAGACGTTTATTTTTAATGTATTAATTATGTTATTTTCGGCAAATGAAAGTGAGTATTTCTGTAAGGTGAAGTGAACCAGCATGGGAGGTTGGGGTGGTTACAAATTTGTATATGAGTTTGAACAGAGCATAATTGAGGTAGCATGCCCCGTACCTGGGATGGCATAGTACATTACAAATTGGTATCAGAGCCCAAGGTTTCAACACTAAACCTGGATGGGCCACGAATGTGGAATTTGGAGTCAAAATCCCATAGGGATTTGATGTATAGAGTGCCAAAGGGGAGCTGAGAGAGCTCATGGGTCGTAATGGAAAGCTCAGGAGGTATAATGGTTCAGGAAAGTCAGCAAAGAAAGGAGACCGTGGTAACCGTGGGTTTAGGAACCACAAAAATTAAATTTGGGTTGTTGGATTTGTTCAGGGAGGGACATATCCCTCACAATCGTTGGAACTCGAGAATGTGCGGGGAAGTTAAGCACCAAAGTCCTTTGGAGTTCACCCCTCTGGCCGTTTTAAAACCTTAGCAGAGGAAATTGCCGAAGCCTAGAGCTCCGTAGTCCCAGAGTGCGAAGTCCCAAAGTCCGGAACCAATCCGGACCATCCATTTCCAAGGACACGTGTCCTCAGATTAAGCAATGTTTAGAATTTCGGCAGTCCGAAGGTTGTGTGGTGTTCAAAAACAAAATCCTTTGAAGCCCAAAGCTTCAAAGTCCCGCAGCTTCGAAGTCCCAGAGTGTCGGAGTGACGTGGACCTGTTCCAAAGTTCGACATTCGAGAGTTATAAGGTGGACTGGAGTGGAATCTCCCAAAGCCCAAAGTGTTGAAGTCCTGAAGCATCGGATATGACATGGCATGATGATGTCACCTAGGGTGACATGGACCTACCCTAAGCGTCGGAGTCTCGAAAATCCAGAGTAGCAGAGTTCTTCCTACCCTAATTTTTGTAAGGTAAAGTCTCCCAAAGTCACCTAGGAGTGACGTGGACCTACCCTAAGTGTTGTAAGGTAAAGTCTCCCGAAGTCACCTAGGAGTGACGTGGAACTACCCTAAGTGTTGTAAGGTAAAGTCTCCTAAAGTCACTTAGGAGTGATGTGGACCTACCCTAAGTGTTGTAAGGTAAAGTCTCCTGAAGTCACCTAGGAGTGACGTGGACCTACCCTAAGTGTTGTAAGCTAAAGTCTCCCAAAGTCCTGAAGCGTTGGAGTCCCGAAACTATGGAGTAGCACAGTTCGGGAATTCGTAGTTAGGAGGAATTGAGTGATGGAGCTATTAAATCTTCCAAAGTCCCGAACTTCGAAGTAAATCTGGACTGTCCATTATCGGAGACGCGTGTCCATGGATTATCCTGTTTGAAAAATCGACATTCGGGAGTTACAGTGTGTGTTGGAGTGGGATCTCCCAAAGCACGAAGTGTCGAAGCACAGATTGTGACGTGGCATGATGATGTCACTTGGAGTGACGAGGACCTCCTATATGCATGCCATGTGTCATCTGGTTTTGTACTTTGACATGCCCTATTGAACCAACAATGATCCAACACATGTCACTCGATGGTGGGGCCACGTGTCACCACCTTAATTGATGACAGTTGTACTAAGTGGAACCCAGAAGGATCAATAGTTCAGAAATACCAGACCAACGAAGGGTGAGATCATGACCATCGGATCCACGCGGAATAGATCAATGGAGCGGAATGATTGCGGAAATCCAAAGGTAAATTAACGCGGGGGATATTTCACATTCTGCATTCAACCGAGATCATAGATCTCCATCGGGAGGAAGATCAACGGTGGACGTTGATTTCCACTCCATCGCACATCTTTCCATTACGAAAGTCGGGGTTGTTGTTAAACCACAAGCATGTTCGAGTTCCGCAATCGTCCAGGACCATCGATTTTAAGGTGATCGACAAATCAATGGTTTTTCTAGTTTCGGGAAAAATAAATGTGGAAGTTGTAAGAACCTCTGAAGTCCGAAGTTCTGAAGTCATTGAGGTGACGCAATCTATCGACGTCACCTGGGGTGACGTGGACACACGGGAAACGTGCCATGTGTCATTGTTTTTTCAGGATTTTAAAGGGCCCTTCGTGCCCAATTAAGATGTGACAGGTGTCATCCGTTGGATGGAGCCACGTGTCCATTCTGTAACTCTGCCATGTGGCACACTGATACGTGGATGTTGACTAGACCTCGGTGTTTCGTTAGTTCAACGATCGGGTAAACAAAGAAAGAAGGAAGCGAAATGTCAGAAGAGTGAAGTTCCGGAGAGCTTCGCCAGTTCGGCCTTAAGAGGAATTACAGAGTACTGCAGTCAGGAACCCCAAAGCTCGGAGCCCTGAAGCTTTGAAGAGATACCCTCCATAATCTAGCCACTTCGACATTTGGGGAAAATGAGTGAAGAAGGAAGGAAAACTTCTGAAGCTCGAAGCTCCGAAGCAGTGGAGCCCCAAAGCTTCGAAGATGTACTATGCAAGGATTCGCCAGTTCAGTGTTTGGGAGAAATAAGGCATGAAGTAGCAAGAGCTTTCGAAGCCCCGAAGCTCCCAAAGCTCCGTATAAGCACCTATATGTTATCATTGGGTCACAGCATATGGTCAGATGAGATTGGGGGCCAAAGAAAATGGGCTAAATGCTCGAAAATTGTTTTAAATAAAGAAAAAGGGGTTAGGAAGGAAGCCTGTGGGTTTCGTCTGGTTTAGACCTGCATCATAAGAGGTACTGAAGGCCTGGGAACTTTATGATAGGATCCAACAAAGATCTAAGAGCAATTTAGCTCAGAGAAAAGAGATCAGTTGCACAAGGAGTGCAACAGAGAAAAAGCACAAGTATTAAAGGTCCATAACTTTATGCTCAAAGCTCAGAATTGAGAAAGGAAGCAATCATTAGAAAGGTCTGGGACATCAGAACATAAATGTTTTCCCAGAAAAGGGGATTGATCGGACAACCACTCAAAAATTCAGAGGAAAGAAGTCTGGTAGGTTATTGAACCAAAATGGTTCATTTTTTTTTTTATAAAATTATGGAATCAATTAGCATGACAAGGTTCTGTTTGCTACACATTTTGCAGAATTAACATCAACTTGATCAGATCAGGATCGACATAGAGGGCAGAGAGATGGATGATACACATGGAAGTAACCAACTCCAATGGACATGGAGGAAGAAAGGAGGAAGACATAAATCTAGTTGAGACCATAAAAAAATTGCAGACAGATGTCCAAAGCCACAAGGTTGATAATGAAAGGCTTATGAAGGCCAAGGAACAACATGAATACTTCAACATGAAGTTAATACAAGTCCTGGACATAATTGAGAATAAATTGGATAAGGAGAGTGGCTCCAAAAAATTAGGAAGCCACAGGTCCCCTGATGAGAAAAGAAGAATAAGGAGTGGTAGAAGACATCACCATCACTCCCAAAGGCATTCCAATAGAAGAGCACACAACAACTCAAGTCCATCCCCTGCCAGGAAGCATCCTAAGAGGTCTGGGGTGGATGAACTGAGAGGAGAAATAAATAAGATCAAACCTCCTACTTTTGATGGTGAACACAAGAAGGATGAAGATGTTGAGACATGGATGTTAGGCATGAGGAAGTACTTCCAATTGCATAACTATTCTTCTCATGCAGAAGGAAGAATTGCTATCTACCAACTTAAAGGAAAGACATCCATGTGGTGGGATCAACTTGTGCAGGTGCAACACATTAAAGAGAAAAATGTGACTTGGAAGGAATTCAAGAAGCATTTTGAGAAGAAATACTTAACCAAGAGGTATTATGATAAAACAATGAAAGAGTTCTTTGAACTCAAACTGGGCAGCATGACCATTGATGAGTATGAAAGGAGATTTTCAGAACTGTTGAAGTATATCTCCTTCATCAAGGATGAGACCGTTAAGATTCAGAGGTATTTGAGTGGGCTGCCATCTTTCATAAGTGAGTATGATGATCCTAAAACCTTGGAGGAAACCATAAGGCGAGCTAAGTGCTTATATGACCAGCATAAGGGAAAGCCTACTTTCCAAAGAACTCGGGAAGACAAGAAGAAGTTCAAGATGGAACAGAGGAAAAAGGGGAAAAAGCCACCCTTCTTCAGAAACAGTTCTCAGAGACAACAAACCCCTAGAGAGTTCATAATGACTGAGACAAGTGGGAAAAGGCTAAGGCAGACACCCATTCAATGTTGGGGTTGTAAAGGAGATCATTTGTATAGCGACTGTGCTCATAGAAAGGATAAAGTGAGAGATGTCCACAATGTACAAGCAACTGAAACAGTGGAGGACATGGGCAGAAGTGTTCCAAGGATCTATGCAGCCCTGGAAAACAAGCAAACATAATTTCAATCACACATGATTGAAGTAGAAGGTATGATCAATAAACATGCCTTTACTATTTTAATAGATTCAGGAGCTAGTCATAGCTATATAGATCCTAAGGTAGTGGAAAGATTGCAATTTCCAAGAAGCAAGCATGAGAAATCTTGGATGGTGCAGCTGGCTACATGAGCCAAGAGAAACGTTGTTGAGCTGGTTAAATCATGTCCAGTGGACATGGATGGGCTAAGTACCAAGGAAAATTTGAACATCTTGCCCTTGGGTTCATATGATTGTCTAATTGGTATGGATTGGTTGGACCAACACCATGCTATCTTAGACTGTCATAACAAGGCATTTACTTGCCTGAATGAGGAAGGGTACCCAAGAATAGTCCAAGGAATTCCTAAGGCAGTTACTGTCTGAGAGATATCAACAATGCAACTGAAGAAGTGATACAGGAAGGGTTGTCAAATATTTGCAGCTCATATGGAGGAAGCACCTAAGGATAAGGTGCCAAATATTGAGGATCATGTAGTCCTGAAAGATTTTGAGGATGTGTTCAAGGAGATACCAGGATTACCCCCAAAGAGAGATATTGATTTCTCTATAAACTTAATGTATGGAGCAGCTCCAATATCCAAGAATCCTTATCGGATGAGTACACCAGAGCTAAAGGAACTGCAAATGCAGCTTGAAGAACTTTTGAAGAAGGGGTATATACACCCAAGTGTGTCACCTTGGGGTGCCCCAGTATTATTTGTGATAAAGAAAGATGGGACATTGAGATTGTGCATTGACTTCAGACAATTGAACAAAGTGACTATAAATAACAAGTATCCTTTGCCAAGGATTGATGATCTCTTTGATCGATTAAATGATGAAAGGATATTCTCAAAGATTCATCTCAGGTCAGGATACCATCAAGTAAGGATTAGAGATGAAGACATAAAAAGACCGCCTTCAGAACAAGGTATGGTCATTACGAATTCATAGTGGTGCCATTTGGGCTATCAAATGCACCAGTTGTTTTCATGTGCTTAATGCATGGTGTTTTCTAGGAATACATAGACAAGTTTGTCATAGTCTTTTTGGATGACATCCTTGTATATTCCAAGTTAGAAGAAGAGCATGAGCATCACTTGAGGATGGTGTTACAAGTGTTAAGAGAGAACCAGTTGTATGCCAAATTGAGCAAGTGCTCATTTTATCAGAACCAAATTCACTATTTGGGGCATATCGTATCCAAAGAAGGGATAACAGTGGACCCTGAAAAGATTGAAGTTATTAAAGGGTGGACAACACCTAAGAATGTGACAGAATTCAGATCCTTCATGGGTCTAGCTGGCTACTACAGAAGATTCATTGCAGGGTTTTCAAGGATTGCTCACCCGATCACTTCCTTGCAAAGGAAGGGGGTGAAGTTTCAATGGACAACATAATGTGAAAATAACTTCCAACAATTGAAACAATTGTTAACCAGTTCTCCAATTCTGAGAATTGCATATCCTAATGAGGATTTCATGGTTTGCACAGATGCATGCAAAGAAGGACTTGGTGGAGTCCTCATTCAGAATGGTTTTGTGGTATGTTTTGAATCCAGAAAATTGGAAGAGCATGAAAGGTTTTATGCCACTCATGATTTGGAGTTGGCAGACATAGTGCATGCCTTAAAGAAATGGAGGCACTATCTCATGGGAAAAATATTTGAGTTGAGGACAAACCATAATGGTTTGAAATATTTGTTTGATCAACCAACTTTAAATACCAGGTAGAGAAGATGGTTGGAATTCCTCTGTGAGTATGACTTTGATATTAAGCACATCAAAGGAAAATAGAACAAAGTGGTTGATGCACTCAGCAGGAGAGTGCATGAACTGCATGCTATAATAATTAGCATGTATCAAACTGATCTTAAAGGAGAAATTTTTGAGGCTGCAAAAGCAGATTTGCATTACATGGAGAAAGTATCAAAATTATAGCAAGGTAAAATGCAATAGAAGGTTGAAGATTATAAATTGGGAAATGACGAAATTCTCTTGTACATGAACATAATTTATGTACCCAACTCTCATGACTCAAGGAGTATGATCTTGAAAGAGATGCATAATGTACCCTATGTTGGACACCTAGGATATCAAAAAACCACTGCAGTTGTCAAGAGCCAATATTATTGGCCAGACATGAAGAAGGAAATTGTTGAGTACATTGCTAAATGTCTAGAGTGTCAAAAGGTCAAGGCTGAGCATAAACACCCAACTGGGTTGCTACAACCATTGCCCATTCCTGAGTGAAAGTGGGAAGTGGTGACAATGGATTTCATCACCAAATTGTCGAGAACAAGCAAGCAACATGATTCTATCATGGTGGTGGTGGACAAGCTTACTAAAGCTTCCCATTTCATTCCAATGAAGATTACTCACAAGGCAACTAATGTTGTTGATATTTATATGAAGGAAGTAGCACGCTTGCATGGCATACCCAAGACAATTATGTCTGGCATAGACCCAAAGTTCATCTCAAAGTTCTGGAAGGGATTATTCAAAGGGTTCAGAACAAAACTAAACTTCAACACAACTTATCATCCCGAGTCTGATGGGCAAACAAAAAGGGTGAACCAAGTGATAGAGGATATGCTAAGGATGTATGTGATGGATAAACCATCAAAATGAGAAGACTATCTACACTTGGTAGAATTTGCCTACAACAATGGATACCAAACATCTCTGAAGATGAGCCCATTTGAGGCACTTTATGGCAGAAAGTGCAACACACCAGTAAGTTGGGACAACCGAGCAGATAGAGCAGTAGTTGGGCCAGAGTTGCTCAAGGAAATGGAAGAGCAAATGTTGAAGTTAAAACGGAATTTAAAGGCTGCCCAAGACAGGCAGAAAAGTTATGTTGACAAGGGCAGAACTCACAGGGAGTTTAAAGTGGGTGATCATGTATTCTTGAAAGTGAAGGCCAACATAAGTTCCTTGAAGTTGGGGAGTTGTTCCAAGTTGGCAGCTAGATATTGTGGGTCGTTTGAAATCCTAGATAGGATTGGACCAGTAGCTTATATGATTGCATTGCCCGCATCTATGTCTATTCATAATGTATTCCATGTATCATTCCTTAATAAATATATTCCTGATGATAATCATGTTATTGATTGGAATGTGATTTAGGTGGAGCAAGAAGACACTTTGCAACTGCATCCGATACGCATTCTGGATCGGAAAATCCAGCAGCTCTAGAATCAAGCCATAGAGATTGTAAAGGTCCAATGGATGTGGTACGGTCCCAATGACGCAACTTGGGAGCATGAAGATGCCATGCAGGCAGAATACCCACATATTTTTGAAGATTTTTGAAAATCTTGTTGTAATATGTAAATATAATGCAATGAGGACAATGAATAAATAAGGGGAGGGGATTGTAATACCCCAAGGCCGAACCCTTGTTGAATTGTAATTATGTTTATAGGCTGGTGAGCCAAGTGTTTATAAGTTGGGAGGCTTATGTGTTTATTAGGCCAGAGAGCCTAGATGTTGAAGGCCATGGAGCCTGATTTTGTATATGTAAATACTCATATAATTAATATAATTTACATTGTTGCATGTTATGGGGGACTAAGCTCCACTGGGAAGGGAAAGGGAAGGGGCTAAGAGGCTAGGCAAAAGGGCTAAGCTTAAGAGCTTAAACCCAAGAGAATAATATATATTTATTTTCTAAAGGCTGTGATGAGGATATTAATTTATCCTAAGTTTTTCTTGGAAAGGGATTGAATCCCAAGTGGAGGGACTCGTATTCCAGGAGAGCCATGTGTCAATCAAGGCTCATGCAGTTTCAGGTGGAGAAATCAGTTGTTGTGGAGGTTCGCTCGCCATTTCTTGCCATGCTTCCCACGCACTCACGCAGGCACGCATTCATGCACAAAGCCATCCCATCCATTGTTGACCTCTGCAACCTATGAAACCTACAAACCCCATGAAGCTAACC
This sequence comes from Picea sitchensis, assembly GCA_010110895.2. Lineage (NCBI taxonomy): Eukaryota > Viridiplantae > Streptophyta > Pinopsida > Pinales > Pinaceae > Picea > Picea sitchensis. Next base: position 341,724 of record SNQJ01S0000064.1, on the reverse strand, counting down.
CGTATTTTTCCTGTGAAGCATAGCACGATTACACAGTGCCTGAGCCAGATCGCACTTTAGCCATTTTGTTGTCGCTGCCCACTCTTTTCTCTAGACTGGTGTGCCTTGCTGTCATTACCAGAGCCATACCAATTTGCTATTGTTATTACCCGGACTGGATTGGCTTGGGAGCTGGACTGAAGAAGCAGGTTGTCAGGCCTGTGAGCAACTCTCTCCAGGTGAGAGAGGTTGTTGGGGAAGTGATTTTCCCAGAGGGAGCCTCATGACAATTGTAGTGCTCCGAGACTTCCTGTTCGACCTGTTGCTGAAGCCCTTGAAGGGGAGTGGGGTAGCCGAAGGATTGTCGAGCAGAGAAGGGGCACACTCCCTCGGGTGGGACATGCATGTGGGGAATGAGGGACTATAAGATGTGGACGTGAGTGGATTCATTGGGACATAATCCTTCCTGGAGACTTTGTAACCTCAACCTAGCCTAGGATTTCCCTTTTACCCTGGGTGAAGTTTAGTCCTAGCTTGAGGGTGACCCACTGCTGATAGGTTGGAGCAGCGTGGTCTAAGGCTGGGAGGTTCATGGAGGGTCTGCATGCAATTGGTGGCATTTTTAAACAAATAAGTACTCTTTATATATGTTTAATTACATGTTGTATGTTACACTTGTGTTTATTTACTGTATGTTTCCGCATAATTCTTTGTATGTTAACAGATAGTAGACGTTTATTTTTAATGTATTAAGTATGTTATTTTCTGCAAATGAAAGTGAGTCTTTCTGTAAGGTGGAGTGACTCAGGCTGGGAGACTAGGGTGGTTACAAATTGGTATATGAGTTTGAACAGAGAAAAATTGAGGTAGCATGCCCCGTACCTGGGATGGTGGGGTACGTTACACCAATTGTATACATTCTCAAATCGTAACCAACCTTGCAATTTTTTGTTTTTGCGACTTGACACCTTATCCCTGGAGGAAAATCCCCTCGAACATCCATGTCTTGCACACATTTCCTTCCATATTGAGTATAGGTATATTCCTTGCACTTGGAACTCGTTTGCTCGCTCACAATGCTCATTTCCTCCAATGTACTATGGCATTCTTTTATTTCGACTAGTTATTCTTTGAGTCATATGGAGCGTTTCTTGACACCTACTATGTCTCATACTTATAACAATTTATAATCCATGGTGCCTAAGTCACATTTTGTGTCGTGTCTCTCTTCAAGGGAAGTCAACTTGTGTTGACCACTTTGCAAAAACCTAGTTTTTCCAAATTAGCCTTCTTCCCATATGAGTGAATATTGCTCAATATCACAAATATCTTCTTCTATAATCACATGGCTTCTTCTATCCAATTAAAAAAAACATTTCAAAAATTAAAAATTTGCACAAATATATATTTTTTTTCCAAAAAATTAAAATTAATAAACAGAAAATCATAACCATTGCAAAACATAAAAAAAAAAAATTAAAATTCAAACCTATTTGAGTATCAATAGAAAAAAAACATTATAAAAATACTATATATTAAACAATAAATATTATATATATATTATCAACCAAAGTTGAAAAATATATACAACATTTATAAAAATACTACATATTAAACATACATATATATACTTTTGAACATATTAAATATATATATATATATATATTAGGTATTGAGCCGAGCCATCACAACACTAGTGATTGACAGTGCACGAGACTACGATTCGCATAAGCCCAACGCATAAAAACCAAGAGCCACCTAGAAAGAATACCTGTCAAGTGATTTTTTTCAAATTTTTAATATATATATATATATATATATATATATAAAAGTTTCATAGTACTCACCTAAATCCCTTAAAATAGTTACATCCATTTTTCTATCCAATCATAAAAACATTTTTAGAATTTAAAAATCTGTAAAAATAATTTTTCCAAAAATTTAAAATTAATAAACAAAAGATTATATACATTACAAAACAAAATAAAAATAAAAATAAATATTTTTTTTAGAAAGATATTTGTTTTAAATTTAGCCAAAAATTGTTGTATTTGAAAATTTGAATGGTTAATTTTGTGTAATTTAAGTATTTTAGAAGTTTATCAACAAGTTAAATCCATTTTTACATTAAAAAATACAATTAAATAACAAAATAAATTTATATCACCAAATTCTAATAAAAAAACATAAAACAATTAAACAAAACCCATATAAAAATGTTATCAATCAACACTAAATATATAATTTTAAACATAAATTGAAAAATAAATAAACATTTATTGTTGAGTAAAGGAATCTGGGACCAAGCACCCTAAAAATTGAAAGAGACAAGACAAGTTCATCCATGAACCTACAAAACATCCGTGAAGTTTCTTGATTCATGTGAAAAAAGAAAGATGAAATTTCTTGATTCATGTGGAAAAAGAAAGATTAAAGATGAAATTTCTTGATTCATGTGGAAAAGAAAAGATTATAAATGGTGCAGGCACCTATGGAACGGCTGTGACTATCCACCATGCAGCAGCCCAATGATTGGGAGGCTGCTGCAACTGTGACTATCCACCATGCAGCTGCCCAATGATTGGGAGGCTGCTGCAGTGTATTTGGGCTGCTGCATGGTGGATAGCCACAGTCTCTATGGAACACCCAACATATTTCTCGATTCATGTGCAAAAACAGTGAACGATTGGAATTTGTGAATCCAATTTGAGCTACTTCCATTTCTACTTTATCGGATTTAATTACTTTTTAGTTGTGATTTAGCATTTTTAAAATTTGAATGGTCTTAAAATATTACAAAACCCTTAAATATTCCGCATCCATCAATCACATGCAATCATAACTACCGATAAAATTCCGTATAAAAAAATTGAATTTCACTGTCGAGACCCCACTTCACTTCACTTCGTCGGAATGTGAAATGCTCAGAGTCGACCCCACTTCGTCGGAATGTGAAATGCGCAGAGTCCGCGTGCAGGGTCTGGGTACGCACAGACCCACCGACTTGTCATAAGGCAACAGTAACACGTCATTGCAGAGGCAGAAAGATACAAGTACCCTGGGAGACTTGAGAGGTACTCAATTTCTACATTGACGTACCTAATACATCATTATCACTTGAGAGGTACTCAATTTATTATTTTTTATATTTTAAAATTGCACATCCATCAATCACATACAACCATAACATTGAAGAGATAACTTGGGGAGTATAACGGAGTCTTCAATTTGCATCCCCTTCATCTCCTTCATCTTCAATTTGCATCTCCTTCATAAATTATGATGGTCCAGGACGAAATTTGTAATGGCTGCTGTGCTAGACTGGATACAGTGAATGTAAATGATATATATCTCTAATATATATCGAGATAATTTCTCGTAAAAAAAAAAAAAAGATAGAAAAAGTGATAATTGGTTATACATATGTAGATAAAATAGTGATAGTTGATTATATGCATAGAAATAGTGATGACCTTGTAGTTGACAAACATAAACCAAAAAAGCAAATATCACACTTGTTATTTGTTATTTGGTATTAAATTTTAGAAGATATTTATTATGATTAAAGATTCAAATTAAAATTTAATTTTAAATATCAATAAAAATAATATTTTGATGTAATATTTTTTATTACACATTTTTTAGAAAGATATTTGTTTTAAATTTAGTTAAAAATTATTGTTTTTGAACATTTGAGTGGTTAATTCTATGCAATTTAAGTATTTTAGGAGTTTCTCAACAAGTTAAATCCATTTTTACATTCAAAAATACAAATTAAATAACAAAAAATTATAATTTCATATAAATTTATATCATCAAATTCTAATAAAAAAACATAAAACAATTAAGCAAAACCCATATAAAAATGTTATGTATTAAACTATCAATATTAAATATATAATTTTAAACATAAATTGAAAAATAAATAAACATTTATCCTTAAGTAAAGGAATCTGTGACCAAGCACCATAAAAATGAGTACAGGAATCTGAGACCAAGCACCATAAAAATTGAAAGAGACAAGACAAGTTCATCCATGAACCTACGAAACATCCGTGAAATTTCTTGATTCATGTGGGAAAAGAAAGATTAAAGATGAAATTTCTTGATTTATGTGGAAAAAGAAAGATTAAAGATGAAATTTCTTGATTCATGTGGAAAAGGAAAGATTAAAGATGGTGCATGCACCTACGGAACACCCAACATATTTCTCGATTCATGTGCAAAAACAGTGAATCGAGACCCCACTTCCCTTCGTCGGAATGTGAAATTGGCAGAGTCCACGTGCAGGGTCTGGGTACGCACAGACCCACCGACTTGTCATAAGGCAACAGTAACACGTCATTTCAGGAGGCAGACTTGAGAGGTACTCAATTTCACGCTGGAGGCCCCACTTCGTCTCCCCCTCATCTCCTTCATCTCCCCTTCGCCTTCATCTCCCCTTCGCATCTCCTTCATATTGTTCGCCTTCAGCTCCTTCGTCTCCCCTTCGCATCTCCTTCATCTCTAACAAAATTAATGGCTCATCAGACTTTGGCTTCCACCTCTTCATCAATGAAATCAACACAGAACTTCTCCGCATAGCTTTATAATCAGCGATTTGGGGTATACGGGGAGGATTTACAGTTGTGTGAAAGCAGAAGAGGATTAATCACAGATAAATTTTCAAGAAACCGAAATTACTTGCCTAGTGTCTTGAGTATAAGGTGCCAAATTCCTTTCCTGCAATACTTGGCCTTGGCCTCAACGAAGCAGATGGAATTTCCGGCAACATTCAAAGATCGACTTTGAGGTAAACCAAACTTCGAAAGATGAAAGCCATGTTTTCTGTTTCTATTTCTATTTTGTCATTTGGTCGAAAATTCCTTGGTTGAAATTTTAATGACCATTTAACCGTTGGGTTCTGAGTTTGATAGTTTCTTTCTTATTACATAGGTAGGAAGAAAACCCACTCATGTCTCTGGTCTATAAATCTGAACGCAGGGTTTTGTTCTGCCACAGAGCTGTTCATTTGTGTCTCCTCTGCTATGCCTTCGTCTTTACTACTTATAATTGGATGTTGAGTTTAAGCCTTGCTGGGTCAGGATTCTGGCAAAGTTGCATTTGCGTGTTTCTTCTTCTCCCCACCACTGACTGTAAATCAACGATGTATGATAATGAATATGAAAAATNTGCCTTCGTCTTTACTACTTATAATTGGATGTTGAGTTTAAGCCTTGCTGGGTCAGGATTCTGGCAAAGTTGCATTTGCGTGTTTCTTCTTCTCCCCACCACTGACTGTAAATCAACGATGTATGATAATGAATATGAAAAATCCTATAGGTGTTAAATGCGTTTCCTGAAGCAATAACCTTTGCAATCTTACGTCCATTTCCCTGGGGGTAAGTGTTTCCAGCTATGCGATTATTTTTGCTTATTCTGAAGTATATGGAGATCTTAGTAGATTCCTTCTGCAGTCACAATAGTAACCTGTTCCCGTGCCCTGGAGCTCACGCCCAAGTAATCCGCAGTTCTTCCCATCAAATAAATGGGCAAGGGCATTATTGAATAGAAAGTCGTGCATAAAAGGGCGTTGTGTTATTGAATAGAAAGTTGTGTGTATACAAAGAAACAAGACTGCATCCTTCCATACCTCATTCGTTTTCAATATTCGATTTGTGAGTGGAAGCGGCCGCGAAGGTCTGGCTTTTATAATAACTTCCTGGGATTATATGCCCACTAATAGCTATGGCCTGTGTTGGGATTGTTCAACGCCTCCACTAACGACAGAAACAGTAGTAAGCTGTTCGCAGTTTTTCTTACATATGCATTTGGCTAGATCTAATGAAGTCTGTCATTTTTGTGGACGTATTTCTTTTAGTTTGTATTTGTCTGAAAATATTTTCAGAAGATGTAAGAGCATCGCTGGAATGATGCAAGTCAAAAGCAATATATACTAAGCATCTTAATAGCAAAATGTCTTTGTGCATAAGCATTGAATGAGTTTTTTTAAGCGTTGCAAKTGCAAGTAATTTSTGTTGCCGCCAAAGCTTAAATATAAGTATTGCAATTGCAAGTAATGTGTGATGCCGCCAAAGCTTAATTTTAAGTGTTGTACTTGCAAGTAATTTGTGATGCTGCCATAGCCACCTTGCAGTTTTTTTTGGCCGAGACTCCATAGTCTGGTTGGGGGATCCCCGTTACTTTGTCTCTGTAGTTCTTTTACTTTATCTTCTTAATTTTCTCTATAATATATATTTATAATCCCAGTCACGAAAAAACAATCAGAGATTCATCTTACTTACCCAGTAAGAGTAACCTTTTGAGGTTTTGATTTCTCTGTGTTTAATTAATTCCGGCTCTTCTCTGTGTAATATATAGCAGCCATCCTAGCGAATAAAAAATGAGTAACCTTGGATCAATGCACTTTGAAATTTTTATCCTTTTGGTGTTTAAAGATTTTTATTCGTTACGATGTTTAATTCATTCCATGTTAAGAGCTTGAGGTTTTTTATTCCTCTTCTTATTTATTTATTTAATTGATTCTCATTCTTATCAAAACCTTGAGATTTTTTATCCTCTTGATACTCTATTGATACTTAAAAATTTCTTGATACTCTATTGATACTTAAAAATTTGTTGGACGGTTAAAAATGAATACAAATTCCAATCCTGCAGAGGGGATGGTGTCTCATTCCAAAATGGCTTCCAGCTCTACCGCCGCAACTACCAACAGCGATTACCATATCTTCCTCAATCACCGCGGTCCTGATGTAAAAAAGACCCACCTTTACTGTCACCTTCGATCCCTAGTCTTTCTGGACAAGGATGACTTGAAGGTGGGAGAAAAGGCGGATCTTCAAATTGAAAGAGTTATCGCAACCGTCAAAGTCCATATTCAGTCCCGGATATGCAGAATCACCATGGTGTCTTAATGAACTCAACCAAATGTTCGAGTCGGAAGCTACGATAATCCCAGTCTTCTTCAATGTGAAACCAGCTGAACTTAGGTCGACGGGTGGCGAAGAAGGCTGGTTTTATCAAGTCCTAAGATTTCTCCCGTGGTGGACTAGGGGCGAAGATGGAGTGTATGCCAAAGCCCTGTGCAATCTCAAAAGGAAGAGGTCGTATGATGCTGAAACTCACAGAAAGAAACCGAAATACGAAGCCAGTACCATTGAAAAGTGGAGAGATTCTTTATTCCGCGCTTCAAATCTAACCGGTTTAGAGCTGGCGGCATGTAACGGGTGAGAATCCTAAATTTCTAACCATCCTGGTCCGAGAATGGCCTTTATGTTAAGTAGATAGATAGTTTTATTGATTGATCAAATGAATCTTGATTATGCAGCATATATAGAGAGTTATAGATAAATAGTTTTATTATGTTTTTAACCAGTTTTACTGATTGATTAAATGAATCGAGATTGTGTAAGGTCTATTTCACCGGTCAGACAAAGAATTGTTAAAAATAAAAAATATTGGTTTCATTTATTATACTAACTTTCATTTATTATACTGAAAATTTTAACTTCCAATGATCATAATCTGAAAATTTTAATTTTTTCACTAATTCTGAAAAAGACCCCGAAAAATGGGCTCTGTTTATTACATGTTTAACTTATTATGTAAAAAGATTCACACGATCGATGTCTGAATGAAAACAATGGTATGTAAAAGCTGTCTTTTTGAATGAAAATTTGTCAGAATTGTTTTCTGTTTAATGAAATTGTTACTACGAAGCACATACATTGCACGACGATTTTACTATAGTAAGGATTTGGTTTTTGAAGTTGTTGAATATAAATGTTTTATCAAAATCTACAGTTACACACAGAATTTACTGTAAGAACTGTTTAAACAATTAATTACAACAAAGTTTATATTGTTAAATTTATTTTTTTTTGGAAAATTTTCTAATTTTTTTTAGTTTATTTTTTTCCTTAATAATAAAATTTAAAAACAGAGTTGTTTTGAAATCATATTTCATATTATGTTTTTTCTAATATTATCTCATCCTCACCATATCTTATATTATGTTTTCTTTAATATTATCAGCCACCTCCACCCCCAGCCCCATGTGGAGGTAAATATTAGAGAAAACAAAATATGTTTTCTCTAATATTACCCCCCACCATAATATGTTTTCTCTAATATTACCCCCACCATAATATATGGGGGTTGGGTGTGGGTAATATTAGAGAAAACATATTATGTTTATGTTTTCTCTAATATTACCCTCCACCTCCACCCCACCATCACCTTCATCCTCATATATATGTTTTTTCTGATATTACACCCCACCCCACCGTCACCCTCACCCTCACCCTCACCCTCATATATGGAGTTTTAAGGGTTCTAACTCCCTTTGGTTTATTTTTTTGAAACCATATCCCACAGAAACTACCAAAGAAGGATCAAATTTGAAAAGCAAGATAACATTTCAATTTGGAAAGATTAATGTTGATTTAACTTTTCAATGTTGATAAGTTAAAATAAACAATGATTTTCTAAAAGGGAGAATTTAAATGGCAGGGTCATATTTCAATTTGAAGGAGGTGGTTTAACCTCTTAGGCTTTCTATGATGACAAGCTAAAATAAACAATGATTTTCATTTAGAAAAAGAAAAGATGACAAGCTAAAATAAACAATGATTTTCATTTAGAAAAAGAAAAAAAAGAATTATTTCAACAAAATTAATGCATGTCTGATTATTATTTGTCAAAAGTTATAGTTGTTGAAAAATATAAAACTATCCTATGAAAAATATATTTTTTTTTAATGTAGTTTTAATTAATATTATAAATTAAATTCATAATTTTTATAAAAAAATTTAATGTAGTTTTAATTAATATTATAAATTAAATTCATAATTTTTATAAAAATGGGATTCTAATGGTATAAATACACAATCAAGTTCTTATATTACTAAACACAATATCCCTAAAATAATATTTAAAAAACTAATTATAACTAGTTACTAGTAAAACTAATTACAATTAGTTACTACTATGATACATCAAAAGAACTTTATGAAAAAACAATTGTTATAAAAAAAAATTCATTTGAAAGAATATTTCTTTAATGTACTTTTAATGTAACTTTTCAAGATCAATTACTTCCATTTCTTTAATGTACTTTTACTTTTGTACCTTATCAAGACCAACTACTTTTGTACCTTTTGTCCCGCCAGTCCAGCGCGATTGGTAAAGACAGGACCTTCCTTCAAGTGTTGGGAGGAGGTCTCGAGGTCAAAACCCTGCTGGGTCTCCGGGACGAAATTTGTAATGGCTGCTGTGCTAGACTGGATACAGTGAATGTAAATGATATATATCTCTAATATATATCGAGATAATTTCTCGTGGAAAAAAAGACCAACTACTTGGAAAAGTTATTTGAAAAAGTTTTACAATATAAAATTTAATATGAAAATTTAATATTTGTATTCATCACTGCAACATCTCACCCTGATGTGTTCTGAAACATGTTTATATTAACTTGAATAATTAGGGACGAAGGGAAGCTGATCGATGAGATCGAGCGACGGGTGGAGCAAATTGTCCGTAAAACTTCGTTCCCTGACCCTATATATTGTATGAATTGCGAGAAGAGTTTGAAAGAACAATATTGCAGGAGCAGCAACCCCCATGCGAGGCCAAGGTTGTGCTGATTGTGGGGCCGGCTGGTATTGGGAAGACAGCCCTGGCAGAAACATTCGTTAACCACCATAAGTCAGAATACAACGGATGGTCTTTTTTGCCTGATGTAAGAGAAGCTTCTTTAATCGACTTGCAGACTAATCTTGTAAAGGACCTCGTTTCAGAGGATCCGAAAATAGTCAACATTGCTGATGGTAGAAGGAAGCTTTCACGTTATCTCCACCGTTATAAAGCTCTCATAGTTTTAGACGATGTAGATAATGTTGAGCAGCTGAATGCATTGTTTTCACCCGCGAAGGCCGCCCTTGGTTCTGATAGCTTAATTTTAGTTACAACTTGCAATAAGAATATTTTTTCAGGATTGAAAGAGTCATCCATTTACGAGGTGAAAAGACTTAATGAAAAACAATCTCAAGAGCTGTTTTGCCGGCATGCGTTCGACCGGCCTTGTCCTGTTTCCGGATTTGAAGAAATGGTTGGAGCTTTTTTGTATCAGTGCACGGGGTTGCCATTATATCTCAAAGTGTTTGGTGCGCTACTTTCTGGAAAAGACTTGAACTATTGGAAAGATCAATGCTGCAAAATATCCACGGTGCCTCCTATCCATATTCAAAGCCTGCTCAAAATCAGCTTTGACAGTCTCGATCTTCCAGAGAAGCAAATATTTTTACACATCGCCATTTCCTCCTTCGGGGAGGACAGGGATAGAGCCATAACAACATGGGAAGAATTAGGCTGGGAAGGATCACTGGGTTTTGTGACCCTAAAGAACAAGTGCTTTATCGATGTAGACTACAAAAATCGTTTAAGAATGCACCGTTGTCTCAGAGACCTCGGCAGATATTTGGCGGACAAAGAACCCCCTGGATGTCGGCCGTGCCTTCGTCTTCCACCTGGACCTTTCTCATAACGAGTTCCCTGAATCATCTGTAAATCAATAACGTTTGGTAATTTATTTGTGAGAGAAATGTGTCTTTCAATATTTGAGTATGTATAAATAATATTTGAGTATGTATAAATGTATTTTCACAGTTTATTATTATATTTGTCTATAGGCATGGTATATAGTTTTGAGTTAGGTTTGACTTTCTATTAATTCATGGTTGACCATAAGATATACACCCTTTTATCCAAAACTTTAAAAATTATTTATTTATTTTAAATTTTAAATTTCATTTATGTGACATTTTATTGGCTAAAAATTTTGAAGTCTTATTGCTGTATTCACTTCCCCCAATGTTATTGTAATAAATATTTCTTGTTTTTTTATATATATTGTCAAAAGTTGGGGGCCATCTTGTTAAATAAATATGGTTGTTCTCATGGGTACCTTTTTCTTAGGCACATTTAAATAAAATAAAATAATATTTTGTATGTAGGATTTAAATGGATGACAATTGTACTTTTTCTTTCACAATTATTTGAGTGTTAAAATAAAATAATATAATATTTTTTACAATTCAAAGTTGATGGCATTCGTATTTTTTTTTCACAATTTTTTTAAGGGTTAAACTTAAATATAAGTTTTATTTTTATATTATAAATTTTGAGTGTTAACCTTAAATATAAGTTTGAGCGGTTTACAATGTATATCTAAATGTTTTATGAAATTGGGTTTTTTTAGATCATTCAAAATAATGTGAAGGGATATTGGTTATTATACATGTTGCTTGCCGTGGTATATAGTATTGGATATCCTATTGATAGTCTATTAACTAGGGTTTGACCAAAATAATTTTGAGCATTTTTAAAGGTATAACATTACAATTTGATTTTTTTTAATTATTTTAAAACATTTTTCTAAATTGTGATTGGTTGTTCAAATGCATCTCTTATTGCCTACTGATAAAGACTTCATCAACAAGTATAAGCTGCCATGCAACCTTGTTACATTTACATCTTTTGATTTAAATTATATTTTGACATATTTTTATTTTAGAGCATTAAAAAANAAGATTAATATTTTTTAAACTTATTTAAAATTTTACTCTTTACTCTTCTCTGTCACTTTTCTCTATCCTTCGAAGCTTTAAAAAATACTTTCAAGTGTCCATTTCCATCATTGGGTAATGTTTGTAAAGTTTAATTCCAGAAATTCTACAATCATAATCAGGTTTGAAACAGTAAACTTTGCAAAGATTAAAATTGAAGTTGTTATGGTTAGCTAAGAGTTCTCTAGCTGGTTATGGTTATGAAGAAGAGTATACAATTTTTTTTCATTTAAATGAAAGTTTAAATAAAAAAATACTTGTTAAATTAGAAATGAAAATTATACATTGGAAATTTTTCATAATATATTTTATTTGTTATTATTTTTATGGTTTTTTCATAATATATTTTATTTATACATTTTTTCAATAAAAAAGTAAATAAATTTATTAAATATATTTTATTTGTCATTATTTTTATGGTTTTTTCATAATATATTTTATTTATATATTTTTTCAGTAAAAAGGTAAATAAATTTTTTATAATATATTTTATTTGTCATTATTTTTATGTTTTTTCATAATATATTTTATTTATCATTATTTTAATGGTTTTTTTTTATTAGTTATTTTTTCCTGTATCATAACAATTAAAAAGAAAAGAATGTTAACATTTTTCCTTTAAATCAAAGTAGTCAAATAGTCAAAGTAGTTCCTAAAAAGAAATATTATCATTTTTATATAATACAATCATGTTGTCATAAAGTTCAAGTAGTTCCAAAAAAGAAATATTATCATTTTTATACAATACAATGTTGTCATAAAGTTCATGTATGCAGATATCACCTCACCTCTTTATTGAAGCTACAATTTAATATAATAGTGGGTATTGAGAATTAAATGCTGGTTGTGGTGAATCCTTTTGTTAAACAATTCCAATTATAATCAAACCCCATCAACTTGCTGATTGGATTTTTAATGATAGCTCCACCTGCGCATCTTCTTTACCTACCAAATTCCAATCTTCAGCGGTTCTGCCTAGGTGTCTTATTGACTGCTTGGACTTATTAATGGTAGCTCCACCTGCGCATCTTCTTTACCTACCAAATTCCAATCTTCAGCGGTTCTGCCTAGGTGTCTTTCTCTTTAATAAGAGACACTGCAATGGGCAGCAGAGATTAAAATTAATTCAATGCAGGATTGATTCTTTAGTCTAAAAAACTAGACTAGACACTGAATAAGTAGTATTCAATTTCGGCATTCATTTTTGTTAAACAAAGAATACTGTTATTTTTGTGTTATGCATCATAAATACACGTGCACTAATAAATAGGCTTAGAATTCTCAAAAATACTTTTAGTAAATTATATTTTTTTTAAGAAAAATGTGTACATGTGCTGTTATTTAAATGGTTATTATTTTTTAATTTTTGATTGGATATTATAACTAGTACAGCTACTCAAAACTGTGGCTGATGAACCAGAAAATGAAATACACAATCAGAAAATGAGCTTTGCTAAATCCAAAGTTTAATCATTTAAAAGTGGTAATCATATAGTGTTAAAGTAATTTCTTAATATGATTAGGTAAATGTTAAAAGGTAAACAGGTTAAAGGATGCATTCAAAAATACAAGGAAGTTATGAATAGGAAATCACATTCATTGATTTGGGAGGACGACTAAGAATATGTCAACATCTTCAATTGTTAGCCATTAGATTAAAATTTTAAATTAAAAAGTGATTAATTGTGCTCATTGTCAATAGGTGTACACCTTTTGACTTAAAAATATATTCCAATAAGAAAAATGTGTACATAGCTGTTGGAGTTTCAAATGATCAAATTTCTGATTGGATATTATAAAGATTTACTCCGAACGGAACTATTATCATTTTTTTAATTTCTTATTGGACATTGTAAGGATATCTACAGAACTATGTTCTAGAGATGCTTGCAGGGATTACAAGTTGGAGTTTTAAATGGTTAAATTTCTGATTGGATATCATAAAGATATACTCCGAACCGAACTATTATCATTATTTTAATTTTTTATTGGACATTGTAAGGATATCTACAGAACTATGTTCTAGAGATGCTTGCAGGGATTACAAGCTTGACTAAGGACCAGTTGCATTCCAACAATTTTTTGGTGAAATCATGATGCACACTTGCGAGGAATGCAGATTCGAAAGATGTCGAGTATGTTTTTGTCCGTCTATATGATTTACTATGTGTATGTGCTGATTTTTCTTTCATTGGCCTAACTCCATAGCGAAAGTTATTGTTGAATGTGTTTTGCTTTTTTTGAGATTTGTTATTTCGGTGTTTTCTTATATATGTTCACGATTGCTATGATCTCTGACAGGGAGTTACAGCTCGTAGTTGTTAGAAATAGTAATTACTCACTGTAAATGCAGTTTTTCTGCGTTTTCCAAATTCGAGCTTTATTCTATTTTCGTAGTTGAGTCTGCATGCGTTTATGCAGGACTGTAAAACCATTGTAATATATATACATTTCGTGAATAGTTAGACGACAGATTTTATGCCCTTCCATTTCTGCGTGTACATTCGATTCTTCATGC
>SNQJ01S0000064.1:266745-319071 GCA_010110895.2 Picea sitchensis | reverse complement strand
GAAGTTTGGTGTACCTCAAAGTCGATCTTTGAATGTTGCCGGAAATTCCATCTGCTTCGTTGAGGCCAAGGCCAAGTATTGCAGGAAAGGAATTTGGCACCTTATACTCAAGACACTAGGCAAGTAATTTCGGTTTCTTGAAAGTTTATCTGTGATTAATCCTCTTCTGCTTTCACACAAATGTAAATCCTCCCCGTACCCCAAATCACTGATTATAAAGCTATGCGGAGAAGTTGTGTGTTGATTTCATTGATGAAGGGGATGAAGGGAAATCCTGTGGGAAAGGCCATGTTAGGTCGTGTGGTCGATGCGTTGGGAGTACCTATTGATGGTAAAGGGGCTTTAAGCGAACACTTACTCAGACGTGTCGAAGCGGAAGCCCCAAGTATTATTGAACAGCTTGCAGATCACAACAAGCTAACATTCTCTCCTGGGTGTTCTATAGGATATTCAATCCTTTCCAGTGCTCATACTGTGTTATTACACACAGGCTTTTATTCCACAGCCCTTACTTCCATTTCAGGGCACTTAGGCAACATTCATAATGCCTTCTCTATTCAAGTTCAGAATGGGACGAACTGCAGGGCTCCCGAAGTCTCCTTTCTCCAACCGAGACGTTTGGTTGGTTGGTTGAGAAAAGACGTTTGTGGTTTCCACTTAGTTCCCCTAGGAATATGAAGGGCTGGTTTCCACCTACTTCACCTCACCGACAATCAATTTATTGGGCGATGGCCGACCATAACCACTACTTTGTCGGATTTAGCATTCATTACACGGAAGAGCATCTTGTCATTTACTTTACAGTTGCACCAATTTAAATTTATTAAAATCATAATAATATGTTTATATTTTACATTTCTATTATTTCCTATTAATTAATAATAAAGAGAATTTTTTATTAGTTATAAATCTTAAGATGAATCACATAAATATAAATATATATATATATAGAATCTATTTATGTTTAACCAAATCATAACAAGTATTTGCATTTCAATCTTCTATTTATATCGGCACTTTTCTACTAACAATATTAGGACTTTCTACTAATGGTTATAAAATCTCAAAGTCAAAACTTTCCTCACATATTTTTTAATTAATATTTATAACTTAAATATTTTAAAATTTGAATCATTAAAGCTAAATATTAATATTTTTTTTAATATATAAATACTTTATACAACTTAAATACTTTAAAATTTAGATTTTTTTCACAATTACATATTTTTTAATTAATATTTATAACTTAACTATTTTAAAATTTGGATTATTAAAACTTAATATTAACACTTATTTTTATTAAAAAAATCTATACAACTTAAATAATTTAAAATTTGGATTATTAAAACTTAACACTTTTATATAATAAATCCTTTATTTTCATTATTTTCCAAGATTCTTTAATCTTTAATCTTTCGTCTTTAATCTATAGTAATCTTTCATCTTTAATATATAATATATAGTAACTTAATTTCATCTTTAATCTTTCTATTTCCACATGAATCAAGAAATTTCACGGATGTTTCGTAGGTTCATGGATGAACTTGTCTTGTCTCTTTCAATTTTTATGGTTCTTGGTCCCAGATTTCTTTACTCAACAATAAATGTTTATTTATTTTTCAATTTATGTTTAAAATTATATATTTAGTATTGATAGTTTAATACATAACATTTTTATATGGGTTTTGTTTAATTGTTTTATGTTTTTTTTATTAGAATTTGGTGATATAAATCTATATGAAATTATAATTTTTTGTTATTTAATTTGTATTTTTAAATATAAAAATAGATTTAACTTGTTGAGAAACCTCTAAAATACTTAAATTACACAGAATTAATCACTCAAATGTTCAAATACAACAATTTTTGACTAAATTTAAAACAAATATCTTTTTAAAAAAAAATATTTTATTTTGTAATGTTTATAATCTTTTGTTTATTAATTTTAAATTTTTTGAAAAATTATTTTTACAGATTTTTAAATTTTGAAAATGTTTTTATGATTGGATAGAAAAATGGATGTAACTATTTTAAGGGATTTTGGTGAGTATTATGAAACTTTATATTTATATTTATATTTATATATATATATATAAATAATTTGAAAAAAATCATTAAATATATATATTTATATATATTAAATATATATATTTATATATATTATATATATATAATTTGAAAAAAATCTATATTTATATTTATATATAATATATATATAATTATATATATATATAATTTATATATATATATATATATATATATATAATTATGAATTGTGGACAGCGTCAAATTTCACTGACTGGCCTGATTTGAAATTCTAGCCCTGCTTGTATGTCTCCATTCCTGTGCTGAGTTTCAAATGTTTCAAGGACCGGAGATTAAAGAATTCTTCAGGCAATTCTGGGATAATGCCTTCCAGTTCAATCTTTTCCAGGTGCTCAATCTTGGAAACCGTAAAAGGGGGATGCAAATTGAAGACTGCCAAATATCTGCCGAGGTCTCTAAGCTGATCGTGCATGATGATGATGAAGGGGGATGCAAATTGAAGACTCCGTTATACTCCCCAAGTTATCTCTTCAATGTTATGGTTGGATGTGATGGATGGATGTGCAATTTTAAAATATAAAAAATAATAAATTGAGTACCTCTCAAGTGATAATGTATTAGGTAAGTCAATGTAGAAATTGAGTACCTCTCAATTCTCCCAGGGTAGTTGTATCTTTCTGCCTCTACAATGACGTGTTACTGTTGCCTTATGACAAGTCGGTGGGTCTGTGCGTACCCAGACCCTGCACGCGGACTCTGCGCATTTCACATTCCGACGAAGTGCAGTGGGGTCTCGACAGTGAAATTCAATTTTTTTATACGGAATTTTATCGGATGTTATGATTGCATGTGATTGATGGATGCGGAATATTTAAGGGTTTTGTAATATTTTAAGACCATTCAAATTTTAAAAATGCTAAATCACAACTAAGAAATTTAATTTTAAAAATGCTAATATCCTTCTAAGAAATTTTTAAAATGCTAATATCCTTCTAAGAAATTTAATTTTTATTTTGTAATCTTTTGTTTATTAATTTTAAATTTTTGAAAAAATTAGTTTTACAGATTTTTAAATTTTGGAAATGTTTTTATGATTGGATAGAAAAATGGATGTAACTATTTTAAGGGATTTTGGTGAGTATTATGAAACTTTATATATCTATATATATATTAAAATTTTGAAAAAAATCGCTTGGCAGGTATTCTTTCTAGGTGCCTCTTGGTTTTTAGCTAAATCCAAGTTGTGGGTCTGGGACTTCCCTTCCTAAATAATAAATAACAAGTTAGGCCATAAAATCTTCCCACTGGTTTTGTAGGCTCGTTATCCAAAGTCATACATATGTGCGGGAAAAGATCTCTGGTGCGTTGGGCTTATGCGAATCGTCGTCTTCTGCACTGTCAATCACTAGTGCTGTGATGGCTCGGCTCAATAAGTAATATATATATATATATATATATATATTTTTGATATGTTCAAAAGTATATATATGTTTAATATGTAGCATTTTTATAAATGTTGTATATATTTTTCAACTTTGGTTGATAATATATATATAATATTTATTGTTTAATATATAGCATTTTTATAATGTTTTTTTTCTATTGATGCTCAAATAGGTTTGAATTTTAAATTTTTCTTTTTATGTTTTGCAATGGTTATGATTTTCTGTTTATTAATTTTAATTTTTTGGAAAAATATATATATATATATATATTTGCAAATTTTTAAATTTTTGAAATATTTTTTTTAATTGGATAGAAGAAGCCATGTGACTATAGAAGAAGATATTTGTGATACTGAGCAATATTCACTCATACGGGAAGGCTAATTTGGAAAAATAAGGTTTTTGCAAAGTGGTCAACACAAGTTGACTTCTCTTGAAGAGAGACACGACACAAAATGTGACTTAGGCAGCATGGATTATAAATTGGGATAAGTCTGCGACATAGTAGGTGTCAACAAACACTCCATATGACTCGAAGAATAACTAATCGGAGGAGATTATGCTCAAAAATGAAAAAAGGGCCTTCTAAAGCCATACTAAACCCAATAATGAAGACTCATAAGATTTTGTTTTTTTCAAAGGCAACACAAGCAGTTTTCATATAAAAAAAATTTAGACTCTTTCCAATCTTTCTTTTTTGTTTATTTTTTTATTTTTTTGTCTTTTTCATATTATAAAACTCGAAAAGGAATAAAAGAATGCCATGGTACATTGGAGGAAATGAGCATTGTGAGCGAGCAAACGAGTTCCAAGCGCAAGGAACATACCTATGCTCAATATGCAAGGAAATGTGTGCAAGACATGGATGTTCGAGGGGATTTTCCTCCAGGGATAAGGTGTCAAGTCGCAAAAACAAAAAATTGCAAGGTTGGTTACGATTCGAGAATGTATACAATTGGTGTAACATACCCCACCATCCCAGGTACGGGGCATGCTACCTCAATTTTTCTCTGTTCAAACTCATATACCAATTTGTAACCACCCTAGTCTCCCAGCCCGAGTCACTCCACCTTACAGAAAGACTCACTTTCATTTGCAGAAAATAGCATACTTAATACATTAAAAATAAATGTCTACTATCTATTAACATACAAAGAATTATGCGGAAACATACAGTAAATAAACACAAGTGTAACATACAACATGTAATTAAGCATATATAAAGAGTACTTATTTGTTTAAGAATGCCACCAACTGCATGCAGACCCTCCATGAACCTCCCATCCTTAGACCACGCTGCTCCAAGCTATCAGCAGTGGGTCACCCCCGACCTAGGACTAAACTCCACCCAGGGTAAAAGGGAAATCCTAGGCTAGGTTGAGGTTACAAAGTCTCCAGGAAGGATTATGTCCCAATGAATCCACTCATGTCCACATCTTATAGTCCCTCATTCCCCACATGCATGTCCCACCCCAGGGAGTGTGCCCCTTCTCTGCTCGACAGTCCTTCGACTACCCCACTCCCCTTCCAGGGCTTCAGCAACAGGCCAAACAGGAAGTCTCAGAGCACTGCAACTGTCATGAGGCTCCCTCTGGGAAAATCACTTCCCCAACAACCTCTCTCACCTGGAGAGAGTTGCTCACAAGCCTGACAACCTGCTTCTTCAGTCCAGCTCCCAAGCCAATCAAGTCCGGGTAATAACAACAGCAAATTGGTATGGCTCTGGTAATGACAGCAAGGCACACCAGTCCAAAGAAAAGTGTGGGCAGCAACAACAAAATGGCTAAAGTGCGATCTGGCTCAGGCACTGTGTAATCGTGCTATGCTTCACAAGAAAAATACGGGTTAGCTTCATGGGGTTTGTAGGTTTCAGAGGTTGCAGAGGTCAACGATGGATGGGATGGCTTTGTGCGTGAATGCGTGCCTGCGTGAGTGCATGGGAAGCATTGCTAGAAATGGCGAGCGAACCTCCACAACCACTGATTTCTCCACCTAAAACTACATGCGCCTTGATTGACACATGGCTCTCCTGGAATACGAGTCCCTCCACTTGGGATTCAATCCCTTTCCAATAAAAACTTAGGATAAATTAATATCCTCATCACAGCCTTTAGAAAATAAATATATATTATTCTCTTGGGTTTAAGCTCTTAAGCTTAGCCCTTTTTCCTAGCCTCTTAGCCCCTTCCCTTTCCCTTCCCAGTGGAGCTTAGTCCCCCATAACTCTTTCTTCGTGGTCGGTCTACACGCAGCAATGTAAATTATATTAATGATATGAGTATTTACATATACAAAATCAGGCTCCTTGGCCTTCAACATCTAGGCTCTTTGGCCTAATAAACACATAAGCCTCCCCACTTATAAACACTTGGCTCACCAGCCTATAAACATAAATACAATTCAGCAAGGGCTCAGCCTTGGGGTATTACAATCCCCTCCCCTTATTTATTCATTGTCCTCGTTTCATTATATTTACATATTACAACAAGATTTTCAAAAATCTTCCAAAAGATGCAGGTATTATGCCCGCATGGCATCTTCATGCTCCCAAGTTGCGTCCTTGGGACCGTACCACATCCATTGGACCTTTACAATCTCTATGGCTTGATTCCAAAGCTTCTGGATTTTCCGATCCATAATGCGTATCGGATGCAGCTGCAAAGTGCCTTCTTGCTCCACCTAAATCACATTCCAATCAATAACATGATTATCATCAGGTATATATTTCTTAAGCAATGATACATGGAATACATTATGAATAGACATAGATGCAGGCAATGCAATCATATAAGCTATTGGTCCAATCCTCTCTAGGATTTCAAACGGCCCACAATATCTAGCTGCCAACTTGGAACAATTCCCCAACTTCAGGGAACTTATGTTGGCCTTCACTTTCAAGAATACATGATCACCCACTTTAAACTCCCTGTGAGTTCTGCCCTTGTCAACATAGATTTTATGCCTGTCTTGGGAAGCCTTTAAATTTTGTTTCAACTTCAACATTTGTTCTTCCATTTCCCTGAGCAACTATGGCCCAACTACTGCTCTATCTGCTCGGTTGTCCCAGCTTATTGGTGTGTTGCACTTTCTGCCATAAAGTGCCTCAAATGGGCTCATCTTCAGAGATGTTTGGTATCCATTGTTGTAGGCAAATTCTACCAAGTGTAGATAGTCTTCCCATTTTGATGGTTTATCCATCACATACATCCTTAGCATATCCTCTATCACTTGGTTCACCCTTTTTGTTTGCCCATCAAACTCTGGATGATAAGTTGTGCTGAAGTTCAATTTTGTTCTAAACCCTTTGAATAATCCTTTCCAAAACTTTGAGTTGAAC
Organism: Picea sitchensis; assembly: GCA_010110895.2. NCBI lineage: Eukaryota > Viridiplantae > Streptophyta > Pinopsida > Pinales > Pinaceae > Picea > Picea sitchensis. Next base: position 312,243 of record SNQJ01S0000064.1, on the reverse strand, counting down.
TTTGGGTCTCTGCTAGACATAATTGTCTTGGGTATGCCATGCAAGCGTGCTACTTCCCTCATATAAATATCAACAACATTAGTTGCCTTGTGAGTAATCTTCATTGGAATGAAATGGAAAGCTTTAGTAAGCTTGTCCACCATCACCATGATAGAATCATGTTGCTTGCTTGTTCTGGGCAATTTGGTGATGAAATCCATTGTCACCACTTCCCACTTTCACTCAGGAATGGGCAATGGTTGTAGCAACCCAGTTGGGTGTTTATGCTCAGCCTTGACCTTTTGACACTCCAGACATTTAGCAGTGTACTCAACAATTTCCTTCTTCATGTCTAGCCAATAATCTTGGCTCTTGACAACTGTAATGGTTTTTTGATATCCTAGGTGTCCAACACAAGGTACATTATGCATCTCTTTCAAGATCATACTCCTCAAGTCATGAGAGTTGGGTACATAAATTATGTTCCTGTACAAGAGAATTTCGTCATTTCCCAATTTATAATCTTCAACTTTCTGTTGCATTTTACCTTGCTGTAATTTTGATACTATCTCCATGTAATGCAAATCTACTTTTGCAGCCTCAAAAATTTCGCCTTTAAGATCAGTTTGATACATGCTAATTGTTGTAGCATGCAGTTTATGCACTCTCCTGCTAAGTGCATCAACCACTTTGTTCTCTTTTCCTTTGATGTACTTAATATCAAAGTCATACTCATAGAGGAATTCCAACCATCTTCTCTGCCTGGTATTTAAAGTTGGTTGATCAAACAAATATTTCAGACCATTATGGTCTGTCCTCAGCTCAAATATTTTTCCCATGAGATAGTGCCTCCATTTCTTTAAGGCATGCACTATGTCTGCCAACTCCAAATCATGAGTGGCATAAAACCTTTCATGCTCTTCCAATTTTCTGGATTCAAAACATACCACAAAACCATTCTGACTGAGGACTCCACCAAGTCCTTCTTTGCATGCATCTGTGCAAACCATGAAATCCTCATTAGGATCTACAATTCTCAGAATTGGAGAACTGGTTAACAACTGCTTCAATTGTTGGAAGCTATTTTCACATTATGTTGTCCATTGAAACTTCAAACCCTTCCTTTGCAAGGAAGTGATTGGGTGAACAATCCTTGAAAACCCTGCAATGAATCTTTTGTAGTAGCCAGCTAGACCCATGAAGGATCTAAATTCTGTCACATTCTTAGGTGTTGTCCACCCTTTAATAACTTCAATATTTTCAGGGTCCACTGTTATCCCTTCTTCGGATACGATATGCCCCAAATAGTGAATCTGGTTCTAATAAAATGAGAACTTGCTCAATTTGGCATACAACTGGTTCTCTCTTAACACTTGTAACACCATCCTCAAGTGATGATCATGCTCTTCTTCTGACTTGGAATATACAAGGATGTCATCCAAAAAGAATTTGACAAACTTGTCTATGTATTCCCAGAAAACACCATACATTAAGCACATGAAAACAACTGGTACATTTGATAGCCCAAATGGCACCACTATGAATTTGTGATGACCATACATTGTTCTGAAGGCAGTCTTTTTGATGTCTTCATCTCTGATCCTTACTTGATGGTATCGTGACTTGAGATCAATCTTTGAGAATATCCTTGCATCCTTTAACTGATCAAAGAGATCATCAATCATTGGCAAAGGATACTTGTTCTTTATAGTCACTTTGTTCAATTGTTTGAAGTCAATGCACAATCTCAATGTCCCATCTTTCTTCTTCACAAATAAGACTGGGGCACCCCAAGGTGACACACTTGGGTGTATATACCCCTTCTTCGGAAGTTCTGGAAGCTGCATTTGTAGTTCCTTCAGCTCTGGTGTACTCATCCGGTAGGGAGTCTTGGATATTGGAGCTGCTCCAGGCATTAAGTTTATAGAGAAATCAATATCTCTCTTTGGGGGTAATCTTGGTATCTCCTTGAACACATCCTCAAAATCTTTCAGGACTACATGATCCTCAAGATTTGGCACCTTATCCTTAGGTGCTTCCTCCATATGAGCTGCAAATATTTGACAACCCTTCATGTATCACTTCTTCAGCTGCATTGTTGAGATCTCTCGGACAGTAACTGCCTTAGGAATTCCTTGGACTGTTCTTGGGTTCCCTTCCTCATTTAGGCAAGTAAATGTCTTGTTATGACAGTCTAAGACAACATGGTGTTGGTCCAACCAATCCATACTAATTAGACAGTCATATGAACCCAAGGGCAAGATGTTCAAATTTGCCTTGGTACTTAGCCCATCCATGTCCACTGGACATGATTTAACTAGCTCAACAACGTTACTCTTGGCTCGTGTAGCCAACTGCACTATCCAAGATGTCCCCTGCTTGCTTCTTGGAAATTGCAATCTTTCCACTACCTTAGGATCTATATAACTATGACTAGCTCTTGAATCTATTAAAATAATAAAGGCATGGTTATTGATCATACCTTCTACTTCAATCATGTGTGATTGAAATTATGTTTGCTTATTGTCCAGGGCTGCATAGATCCTTGGAACACTTCTGCCCATGTCCTCCATTGTTTCATCTTGTTGTACATTGTGGACATCTCTCACTTTATCCTTTCTATGAGCACAGTCTATATACAAATGATCTCCTTTACAACCCAAACATTGAATGGTTGTCTGCCTTAGCCTTTTCCCACTTATCTCGGTCATTATGGACTCTCTAGGGGTTTGTTGTCTCTGAGAACTGTTTCTGAAGAAGGGTGGCTTTTTCCCCTTCTTCCTCTGTTCCATCTTGAACTTCTTCTTGTCTTCCCAAGCTCTTTGGAAATTAGGCTTTCCCTTATGCTGAGCATATAAGCACTTAGATCGCCTTATGGTTTCCTCCAAGGTTTTAGGACCATCATACTCACTTATGAAAGATGGCAGCCCACTCAGATACCTCTGAATCTTAATGGTCTCATCCTTGATGAAGGAGACATACTTCAACAGTTATGAAAATCTCCTTTCATTCTCATCAATGGTCATGTTGCCCAGTTTGAGTTCAAAGAACTCTTGCATCGTTTTGTCATAATACTTCTTGGTTAAGTGTTTCTTCTCAAAATGCTTCTTGAATTCCTTCCAAGTCACATTTTTCTCTTTAATGTGTTGCACCTGCATAAGCTGATCCCACCACATGGATGTCTTTCCTTTAAGTTGATAGAAGGAAATTCTTCCTTCTGCATGAGAAAAATAGTTATGCAATTGGAAGTACTTCCTCATGCCTAACATCCATGTCTCAGCATCTTCATCCTTCTTGTGTTCACCATCAAAAGTAGGAGGTTTGATCTTATTCATTTCTCTTCTCAGTTCATCCACCCCAAACCTCTTAGGATGCTTCCTGGCAGGGGATGGACTTGAGTTGTTGTGTGCTCTCCTATTGGAATGCCTTTGGGAGTGATGGTGATGTCTGCTACCACTCCTTATTCTTCTTTTCTCATTAGGGGACCCGTGGCTTCCTAATTTTTTGGAGCCACTCTCCTTATCCAATTTATTTTCATTTATGTCCAGGCCCTGTATTAACTTCATGTTGAAGTATTACTGTTGCTCCTTGGCCTTCATAAGCCTTTCATTATCAGCCTTGTGGCTCTGGACATCTGTTTGCAATTTTTTTATGGTCTCAACTAGATTTATGTCTTCCTCCTTTCTTCGTCTATGTCCATTGGAGTTGGTTCCTTCCATGTGTATCATCCATCTCTCTGCGCTCTATGTCGATCCTGATCTGATCAAGTTGATGTTAATTTTGCAAAATGTGCAGCCAACAGAGCCTTGTCATGCTAATTGATTCCACAATTTTATAAAAAAAAAACATGAACCATTTTGGTTCAATAATCTACCAGACTTCTTTCCTCTGATGTTTTGAGTAGTTGTTCGATCAATCCCCTTTTCTAGGTAAACAATGATGTTCTGATGTCCCAGACCTTTCCAATGATTGCTTCCTCACTCAATTCTGAGCTTTGAGCATAAAGTTATGGACCTTTAATACTTGTGCTTTTTCTCTATTGCACTCCTTGTGTAGCTGATCTCTTTTCTTTGAGCTAAATTGCTCTTAGATCTTTGTTGGATCCTATCAAAAATTTCCCAAGCCTTCAATACCTCTTCTGATGCAGGTCTAAACCAGATGAAACCCACATGCTTCCTTCCTAACCCCTTTTTCTTTCTTTAAAATAGTTTTCGGGCATTTAGCCCATTTTCTTTGGCCCCCAATCTCATCTGACCACAGGCTGTGACCCAGTGATAACATATAGGCGCTTATCCAGAGCTTTGGGAGCTTAAGAGCTTTGAAAGCTCTTGCTACTTCATGCCTTATTTCTCCCGAACTCCGAACTGGTGAATCCTTGCACAGTACATCTTCGGAGCTTCGAGATTCAGAAGTTTTCCTTCCTTCTTCACTCATTTTCCCCGAATTCCGAAGTGGCTGGATTCTGGAGGGTATCTCTTCAGAGCTTTGGGGCTCCAAGCTTCGGGGTTCCTGACTGCAGTACTCTGTAATTCCTCTAAAGGCCGAACTGGCGAAGCTCTCCAAAACATCGCGCTTCGAAGGTTTCACTTCCTTCTTTCTTTGTTTACCCGATCGTCGAACTAACAAACCACCAAGGTCTAGTCAACATCCACGTATCAGTGTGGCACATGGCAGAGTTACAGAATGGACACGTGGCTCCATCCAATGAACGACACTTGTCACATCTTAATTGGGCACGAAGGGCCCTTGAAAATCCTGAAAAAATGATGACACATGGCATGTTTCCCGTGTGTCCACGTCACCCCAGGTAACGTCGACATATTGTGTCACCTCAGTGACTTCAACACTTCGGACTTCGGAGGTTCCTACAACTTCCACATTTATTTCTCCCAAAACTGGAAAAACCGTTGATTTGTCAATCACCTTAAGATCGATAGTCTTGGACGATTGCAGAACTCGAACATGCTTGCAGTTTAACAACAACCCCGACTTTCATAATGGAAAGATGTGCGATGGAGCGGAAATCAACATCCACTGTTGATCTTCCTCCTGATGGAGATCTACGATATCGGTTGAATGCAGAATGTGAAATATCCCCCTCATTAATTTACCTTTGGATTTCCGCAATCGTTCCCGTCCATTGATCTATTCCGTGTGGATCTGATGGTCATGATCTCACCCTTCGTTGGTTTGGTATTTCTAAACTACTGAACCTTCCAGGGTCCACTTAGTACAATTTTCATCAATTAAGGTGGTGACACGTGGCCCCACCGTCGAGTGACATGTGTCAGATCATTGTTGGTTCAATAAGGCCTGTCAAAGTACAAAACCAGATGACACATGGCATGCATATAGGAGGTCCATGTCACTCCAAGTGACATCATCATGCCACGTCACAATCTGTGCTTTGACACTTCACGCTTTGGGAGATCCCACTCCAACACACACTGTAACTCCTGAATGTCGATTTTTCAAACAGGATAATCCACAGACACGCGTCTTCGATAATGGACGGTCCAAATTTACTTCGGAGTTCGGGAGTTCGGAAGATTTAATAGCTCCATCACTCAATTCCTCCGAACTACGAATTTCTGAACTGTGCTACTTCATAGTTCCGGGACTCCAGCGCTTCAGGACTTTGGGAGACTTTAGCTTACAACACTTAGGGTAGGTCCACGTCACTCCTAGGTGACTTCGGGAGACTTTGCCTTACAACACTTAGGGTAGGTCCACGTCACTCATAAGTGACTTCGAGAGACTTTACCTCACAACACTTAGGGCAGGTCCACGTCACTCCTAGGTGACTTCGATAGACTTTACCTTACAACACTTAGGGTAGGTCCACGTCACTCCTAGGTGACTTTGGGAGACTTTACCTTACAACACTTAGGGTAGGAAGAACTGTGCTACTCCGGAGTTTCGAGACTCCGAGTCTTAGGGTAGGTCCACGTCACCCTAGGTGACATCATCATGCCACGTCATATCCGACACTTCAAAACTTTGAGACTTTGGGCTTCGAGAGATTCCACTCCAACCCACCTTATAACTCTTGAATGTCGAACTTCTGAATAGGTCCACGTCACTCCGATGCTCTGGGACTTCGGAACTCTAGGACTTAAAAGCTTTGGGCTTCGAAGGATTTTATTGTTGAACACCACACAACCCCTGGACTGTTGAAATTCTGAACATTGCTTAATCTGTGGACACGTGTCCCTGGAAATGGATGGTCTGGATTGGTTCCGAACTTTGGGACTTCGGGGCTCCGAGACTTCGGAGCTCCAGGCTTCGACAATTTCCTCTGCTAAGGTTTTAAAACGGCCAGAGGGGTGAATTCCAAAGGACTTCGGTGCTTAACCTCCCCACACCTTCTCTAGATCCAACAGTTGTGAGAGATATGTCCCTCCCTGAACAAATCCAACAGCCCAAATTTAATTTTTGTGGTTCCTAAACCCATGGTTACCATGGTCTCCTTTCTTTGCTGACTTTCCTGAACCACTATACCTCCTGAGATTTCCATTACCACCCATGAGCTCTCTCAGCTCCCCTCTGGCACTCTGTACATCAAATCCCTATGGGATTTTGACTCCAAATTCCACATTCGTGTCCCATCCAGGTTCAGTGTTGAAACCTTTGGCTCTGATACCAATTTGTAATGTACCCTGCCATCCCAGGTACGGGACATGCTCCCTCAATTTTGCTCTGTTCAAACTCATATACCAATTTGTAACCACCCCAACCTCCCATGCTGGGTCACTCCACCTTACAGAAAGACTCACTTTCATTTGTCGAAAATAACATAATTAATACATTAAAAATAAACATCTATTCTCTGTTAACATACACAGAATTATGCAGAAACATACAATAAATAAACACAAGTGTAACATGCAACATGTAATTAAGCATATATAAGGAGTACTTATCTGTTTAAGAAGGCCACCAACTGCTTGCAGACCTTCCACGAATCTCCCATCCTTAGACCACACTGCTCCAAGCTATCAACAGTGGGTCACCCCTGAGCTGGGACTAAACTCCACCCAAGGTAAAAGGGAAATCCTAGGCTAGGATGAGGTTACAAAGTCTCTAGGAAATATTTTTTCCCCAGGAGTCCACTCACATCCACAACTTATAGTCCCTCATTCCCCACATGCATGTCCCACCCCAGGGAGTGTGCCCCTTCTCTGCTCAACAGTCCTTCGATTGCATCACTCCCTTCCAGGGCTTCAGCAACAAGCTGGACATGAAGTCTCAGAGCACTACAACTGTCGTGAGGCTCCCTCTGGGAAAATCACTTCCATAACAACCTCTCTCACATGGAGAGAGTTGCTCACAGGCCTGAAAACCTGCTTCTTCAGTCCAACTCCCAGGCCAATCTAGTTTGGGTAATAACAACAACAAATCAGTATGGCTCTGGTAATGACAACAAGCCACACCGGCCCAGAGAAAAGCGAGGGAATAAACAACAAAATTGCTAAAGTGAGATCTAGATCAGGCACTGTGTAATCGTGCTATGCTTCATAGGAAAAATACGGGTTAGCTTCACAGGGTTTGCAGGTTTCAGAGGTTGCATAGGTCAACGATGGAGGGGATGGCTCCGTGCCTGCGTGAGTGTGTGTGAAGCATGGAAAGAAATGGCGAGCGAACCTGCACAATGACTGATTTCCCCACCTAAAACTGCATGTGCCTTGATTAACACATGGCTCTCTTGGGATACGAGTCCCTCCATTTGGGATTCAATCCCTTTCCAAGAAAAACTTAGGATAAATTAATATCCTCATCACAACCTTTAGAAAATAAATATATATTATTCTCTTGGGCTTAATCTCTTAAGCTTATCCCTTTTTCCTAGCCTCTTAGCCCCTTCCCTTTCCCTTCCCAGTGAAGGTTAGTCCCCCATAACTCTTTCTTCATGGTCGGTCTACATGCAACGATGTAATTATATTAATGATGTGAGTATTTACATATACAAAATCAAGCTCCCTGACCTTCAACATCTAGGATTTCCGGCCTAATAAACACATAAGCCTCCCATCTTATAAACACTTGGCTCACCAGCCTATAAACATAATTGCAATTCAGTAGGGGCTCGACCTTGGGGTATTACAATTGTCTTAAACAGCAACAAGCTAAAGCTGGTATTAGGCCCAAAAAGCGTAAGTGGTTAATATGCAATACATATACAACTTAACACAAAAGTTTGGAAGCTCTGGGGGTAATTTGGCCAAATTTTTTTTGAGAAGAAGTAACGAGGCTTCAATGCAAAGTCATGACAATACCAAACAGAGCTTTCGAGCCTATAAAAATTGCATCATAATTGTCAAAATGACCAGTAAGGTACTAACTAGGACATTGATGAAGAGGGAAGCTCTATCATTCATAAACAACACTTATAAAGAAACTTTGAGGGGGTGATGTTGTGAATGAATGGGATTGATCCTATGGTGTAATCGTGATCGATATATATAGATGCATTATGAAGGCGGAGTGAAACCTACTCTAAATGCTTATAATGACCACAATATATAAATAAAGGAGCCTGACAGCTCTTATCCAGAAATAGATTAAGAAGAAAATATGTAGTTTCAAAACTCGTGGTGGGACTAAGCAAGGCTCCCAATCCTATGAAGTTATTTCAACATGGGTGTCAAAATTCAAGCCAGGGTCTAACTAGGACACCCATGAATGGTAGTCTCTACCACATGAATTACAAAACTTCTAATCAACAAAGAAGGTTCGGTTTCACAACTCAGTGGGGGTCGATCCTAAGGAAAATATGTGATTGATATGGATAAATGTAGTATGTAGGCAGGGCAATACCTACTCTTCATGCCAATAAAGAGCACAATACATGCCAAAGAAATTGAAAAACACCACCAGATATACAAATCTGTATAAAAATGAGATCTCTCAAAGACAAGTATTGCATATGAAAACAACTCCCGAATGTTTTATTAGGCCAAACAATATAAAATTGTTAAAAAGGAGGGGGAAGTTACATTATGCATCTCTTTCAAGATCATACTCCTCAAGTCATGAGAGTTGGGTACATAAATTATGTTCCTGTACAAGAGAATTTCGTCATTTCCCAATTTTAAATCTTCACCCTTCTGTTGCATTTTACCTTGCTGTAATTTTGATACTATCTCCATGTAATGCAAATCTGCTTTTACAGCCTCAAAAATTTCACCTTTAAGATCAGTTTGATACATGCTAATTGTTGGAGCATGCAGTTTATGCACTCTCCTGCTAAGTGCATCAACCACTTTGTTCTCTTTTCCTTTGATGTGCTTAATATCAAAGTCATACTCACAGAGGAATTCCAACGATCTTCTCTGCCTGGTATTTAAAGTTGGTTGATCAAACAAATATTTCAGACCATTATGGTCTATCCTCAGCTCAAATATTTTTCCCATGAGATAGTGCCTCCATTTCTTTAAGGCATGCACTATGTCTGCCAACTCCAAATCATGAGTGGCATAAAACCTTTCATGCTCTTCCAATTTTCTGGATTCAAAACATACCACAAAACCATTCTGACTGAGGACTCTACCAAGTCCTTCTTTGCATGCATCTGTGCAAACCATGAAATCCTCATTAGGATCTGCAATTCTCAGAATTGGAGAACTGGTTAACAACTGCTTCAATTGTTGGAAGCTATTTTCACATTATGTTGTCCATTGAAACTTCACCCCCTTCCTTTGCAAGGAAGTGATTGGGTGAGCAATCCTTGAAAAGCCTGCAATGAATCTTCTGTAGTAGCCAGCTAGACCCATGAAGGATCTGAATTCTGTCACATTCTTAGGTGTTGTCCACCCTTTAATAACTTCAATCTTTTCAGGGTCCACTGCTATCCCTTCTTCGGATACGATATGCCCCAAATAGTGAATCTGGTTCTGATAAAATGAGCACTTGCTCAATTTGGCATACAACTGGTTCTCTCTTAACACTTGTAACACTATCATCAAGTGATGCTCATGCTCTTCTTTTGACTTGGAATATACAAGGATGTCATCCAAAAAGACTATGAAAAACTTGTCTATGTATTCTCAGAAAACACCATTCATTAAGCACATGAAAACAACTGGTACATTTGATAGCCCAAATGGCACCACTATGAATTCGTAATGACCATACCTTGTTATGAAGGCAGTCTTTTTGATGTCTTCATCTCTGATCCTTACTTGATGGTATCCTGACCTAAGATCAATCTTTGAGAATATCCTTGCATCCTTTAACTGATCAAAGAGATCATCAATCCTTGGCAAAGGATACTTGTTCTTTATAGTCACTTTGTTCAATTGTCTGAAGTCAATGCACAATCTCAATGTCCCATCTTTCTTCTTCACAAATAAGACCGGGGCACCCCAAGGTGACACACTTGGGTGTATATACCCCTTCTTCAGAAGTTCTTCAAGCTGCATTTGCAATTCCTTCAGCTCTGGTGTACTCATCCGGTAGGGAGTCTTGGATATTGGAGCTGCTCCAGGCATTAAGTTTATAGAGAAATCAATATCTCTCTTTAGGGGTAATCCTGGTATCTCCTTGAACACATCCTCAAAATCTTTTAGGACTACATGATCCTCAAGATTTGGCACCTTATCCTTAGGTGCTTCCTCCATATGAGCTGCAAATATTTGACAACCCTTCCTGTATCACTTCTTCAGCTGCATTGTTGAGATCTCTTGGACAGTAACTGCCTTAGGAATTCCTTGGACCGTTCTTGGGTTCTCTTCCTCATTCAGGCAAGTAAATGGCTTGTTATGACAATCTAAGACAGCATGGTGTTGGTCCAACCAATCCATACCAATTAGACAGTCATATGAACCCAAGGGCAAGATGTTCAAATTTGCCTTGGTACTTAGCCCATCCATATCCACTGGACATGATTTAACTAGCTCAACAACGTTTCTCTTGGCTCGTGTAGCCAACTGCACCATCCAAGATGTCCCATGCCTGCTTCTTGGAAATTGCAATCTTTCCACTACCTTACAATCTATATAGCTATGACTAGATCTTGAATCTATTAAAATAGTAAAGGCATGGCTATTGATCATACCTTCTACTTCAATCATGTGTGATTGAAATTATGTATGCTTATTGTCCAGGGCTGCATAGATCCTTGGAACACTTCTGCCCATGTCCTCCATTGTTTCATCTTGTTGTACATTGTGGACATCTCTCACTTTATCCTTTCTATGAGCACAGTCTATATACAAATGATCTCCTTTACAACCCAAACATTGAATGGGTGTCTGCCTTAGCCTTTTCCCACTTGTCTCGGTCATTATGGACTCTCTAGGGCTTTGTTGTCTCTGAGAACTGTTTCTGAAGAAGGGTGGTTTTTTCCCCTTCTTCCTCTGTTCCATCTTGAACTTCTTCTTGTCTTCCCAAGATCTTTGGAAATTAGGCTTTCCCTTATGCTGAGCATATAAGCACTTAGCTCGCCTTATGGTTTCCTCCAAGGTTTTAGGATCATCATACTCACTTATGAAAGATGGAAACCCACTAAGATACCTCTGAATCTTAACGGTCTCATCCTTGATGAAGGAGACATACTTCAAGAGTTCTGAAAATCTCCTTTCATACTCATCAATTGTCATGCTGCCCAGTTTGAGTTCAAATAACTTGTTAGCGTCGGAAGTCACTCCTAGATTGCTTGCAGGAGCAGAGCCCAACACCCATCAGTTTAATGTCACGAATTATTTACAAGGGGTGATCGAATGGAGATAAAGACTCGGGGAATATCACTCTAACTCGAGGACTGGTTCTGGTACGTAAAGAACAAAGGAGGTCTGGAATCCTAACTTCAGCCAGTGGGTTGATTAGATGATGAATAGGTGGAAGACTTAGAAATAAAGGTGAACAAACAGCTCTGGGCAACAGGCTTACAGTGGTTTGTAGGGGAAAAACTCTAAACGCAGGATGCTCCTGGTTCAGGGTTTCAAGAAACTGAATAGAAGACTCGACTGGATCCTCCAATTCCAAGTCATTCAGCGTTAAGGAAATCACAAGAACCGATTAGAGACTCTGTAACTATTACAGTGATCCATGACAACATCATCCTATAATAGCTACAGCTCGACTGGATCCTCCATTTCCGAGTTGCTCTAACACAGTGTAAACAAAGACATGAAATAAACTGGCATTCATTTGGGCAAATAAGTCTCAAAAGTCCATACATAACTAGAATAATAGTGCTTCATTAAAACTTTACAACCGGGAGCTCTGCTCAACCATCGATACTTTCCAAAATACAAAAACTCAATACATATACCTGGGCAGATTTGCCCAATAGAAGCGCGCTCGCCATCCAAGGTGTAACGTCTCTTCAATCGATCTTCGGGCGGAAGTCCTTCTTCCAACGTCTCCAAAACTTTGCGTGGACTTTGTAGGGGAGGTAGCTGAAACATTAATGACCAGAATGGCGTGTGCAACTTTCTCTGACTAATCGAGGACTTAGGCATGGCTTCTCTGGAGAAAATAATACACAGAGCCCCTTCGAGCAGAACGCTTGCCGGACCCTCCATACGTCAAATTTAATGAACGAAAGGAGGTTTCAACCACCCGATCACATCTTCATTTACTTCAAGCGAAAACCAGGAGCGAAATCTCTTTGGATGGCATCTGGAAATCGTGGCGATACTTTCGGCGACTGGAAACGACACCTTTAGGCCCTCTCCTGCTTAGCCCTTTTAATTTATCGGGTGACTGTGGACCGTGACCCTGCTTTATCCCATAGAGGCTTTCGACGTTCACAAATAAGGGGGGACTGCTCTCTGTGCCTTGAAGTCACGAGAGGAGAAACGCCGAGATGGCTTAATCATGCGCCAGGTGTCCTTTTAGATCCGACGGTTCTGAACTCTTCCCGTGCTGCTGTGGGCCCGGGTCCTGAATGCTCTCGGCACCTCGCACATCGTGAAATAACGGAGCCGTTCTTTGCACTTTGAAGTCGCGAGAGGCGAAACGTCGAGATGGATTAATCCTGCGCCAGGTGTCCATCTAGATCCGGCGGCTCTTAATTCTCCCGACGATACCGTGGGCCCAGGTCACGGACTCTCCCGACACCTCGCGCATCGGAACACGATGGAGCTACCCTTTGCGTTTTGGAGTCGCGAGGGGTGAAACGCCGAAGCGGCTTAATCACGCACCACGTGTCTATCCAGATCATATGGCCCAGATTATCTCGTCAGTGTTGTGGGCCTTGCCTTATCACGTTGTGCACGCTGGCGCCCTTCCTTGGACATGTTCCTCTGTGATCGGGTGCCAAGATCGTGGGCCCAACCTCAAAGGCTTTCGTAACTCGCAATCTCGCGAGTTGGAAGGTAGAGCCTTTGTGCTCCCCTTTCACGAAGTCCCAAGACGCGATGGTCAGTGAAGGTTGACCCCCGAGGAAATCCGACTGCTCACTTCTTTGAAAACCTTTGCGCTATACTCGGCGTGACTACGATTACCCACCGATCGTTGATCTGCTTCGTTGATGAATCCTGGCCGCTGAAAACAAAATGCCCACTCGCTTGATTTTAAGTCCGAAAAGGACTTCTTCTGTGTGTTGCGTTCGGGCGCTTTTCGCGCCACTTGTGGATCTTGAACGCTCTTAGGCCCGAAACAAGAAATGTTGCTAACATTAGGCTCCACGGGGGATAGAGTCGTCCCTGTGATGCTCTAAGAACTCCTTCTGCAGCTTCAATGCCTTGCTATTGGGCTATGGAGTCACTTATTAAGCTGATAATATGAAAAAAGAAAATAAACAAAGAAATAAAGGAGAATATTTACAAACAAAAGAGCCGTCATCGGCTCAAAAGAAACATTTTTTCAGAAAATGCCCATTCACTGGGCTGTTGAAAACCTCTTCACCCTCCAGATCCTGCAACTCGTATGTGTTGTTGGAGAAAACCTCAGAGATTTTGAAGGGGTCGATCCAGAGGGCGTCAAATTTGCCGTGTTTGCCTTTGTCTTGTTTAGGAGCATCCCATTTCAGCACCAGGTCTCCTGCTTGAAATCCTTCCTTTTTGGCCTTCTTATCGAAAACCTGTTTGACTCTTTGCTGATGGTCTCGAATTCTGTCCATTGCCTGCTCCCTGACCTGCTGGACTTCCACTAGCTGATGAATCCTTCTGATCATGTCATTTGGCTCCTCCTACTGGTCTTGGAGGAATTTTGCTACAGGAATGGCTAAATGAGAGGGGAAAACAACCTCCGCTCCATAGACCAATTGGAAAGGAGAGACACCGATAGCTCTCTTTGTGGTCACTCGGTCGGCCCATAGAGCAAATTTTAATTTGGAATGCCAGGCCCTCTTGTTATCTTCCAACAATCTTTTGATGATCCTTATCAGGCTCTTGTTGGAGGATTCCGCTAGACCGTTGCCCTGTGGATAATATGGGGTGGAGTGAATCAATTTAATCTCGAACTGTTCACAGAACTTAGCTAGTGGTTCAGACCCGAAAGCGGCTTCATTATCAGTGACAATATTATTCGGGCATCCGAACCTTGTGATGAGGTCCTCCAAGAATCCAATGATTACCTTGTGGGAGGCACTTCTGGTGGGGATAGCTTCAATCCACTTGGTAAAGAAATCTGTAGCCGTCAGGATCCACCTGTGTTGCCCACTGGAAGCGGGGTGAATTTCTCCAATAAAATCCAGGCCCCACTACCGGAAAGGTCCTGAAACCACCACTGGGTTTAACGACAGAGACTTGAGTTATTGCTTTCCTGCAAATTTTTGACACTTGATGCAGGTCCTGACCTTCCTGCAGATGTCAACGAACACGGTAGGCCAGTAGTATCCAGCCTTGAGGATTTTGTGGGCTGTGGCTTTCCAGAAATGGTGCTCTCCACATAAGCCACTGTGAAATTCGGCGATGGTCTTGTCGGCCTCCTGTGGATCCAAGCATCTTAACAATACCCCCAGGGGGTCTTTCCAGTATAACACTTGATCAATCAGGTAGTATCTGACTGCCTTGAGCTTCAGAGCTCTTGCTTTGTTCTTTTGCAGGCCATCTGGGGGCCGCAACTCTTGTAGAAAGTATATGACATCCTTATACCAAGGACATCGAGCTAATGGGAGCTCCCTTTGAGGGTTTCTTTCAGACGACCGACCCTGCTGAATTCCTGAACATTCATTTATGAAACTTACCCCAGAGCTTGGCAGTTCGCTTCAGCCAACAGCTTGGCTAAACCTAGGACTTTGATCAATTTGGTGGGCCTTATTTCCAGGTCGAATTCCAGGATTTTGGCTATCCATTTACTCCTTCTTCCGTCTATGTCAGGCTGAATAAGAATGTCTTTAACGACAGCTGAGGGGACATAGGCGATGATCTTTGACTGCAGGATGTAGGTTCTAAAAGCTTTGAGAGCTTTTACCAGAGCATAAGCCTGCTTCTCCATAGTGTCATACCTGACTTCGGCATCCCTCAGTGCTCGGCTGAAATAAGCAATAGGCTGCTCTAGCCCAAGGTCGTTTGTCTGTAATAAAACAACAACCACTGTGTCAGGTGAGGCAAAGGAGAAAATAAGGAAATCCTTTGAGTAGTCGGGACCGATAAGCACAGGAGCTTCGGTCAGGGCCTTCTTGATTTGTTCAAAGGAATGTCGCGATTGAGGGGTCCACCTTAGTTCATTCTGCTTTTTCAGCATGGTTGTTATAAGCTTTACCTCCTTAGCAAAGTTAGGCACAAACCTCCTCAGAAAATTAATTTTTTCGAGGAAAGATTGGACCTCATTCTTGGACCTTGGGATTGATAAGGCTTGTATCGCCTCAACTCTGCTGGGGTCAATTCTAACTCCTTCTGTTGATACTATGTGGCCTTGTAGCTTTCCCTCCTGCATGGAAAACATAGATTTCTTGGGGTTTAATGAAATGCCAAACTTTCTGCATTTCAAGAAAACCTTCCTGAGATGGTGACGGTGTTCCTTATCAGACTTTGAAAACACTGTGATGTCATCCAGATAAACGACCACAAATTTATCATTTTCCCTGATGAAAGTTATATCCATGGCACGCTGGAATGTTTCCCCTGCATTCATTAATCCAAACGACATCTTAGCATACATGAATGTGCCCCATGGAGTGGTGAACGCTGTCTTTTCCCTGTCCTCAGGTAGAACGAAGACTTGATTGTAGCCAGAGAATCCATCTATCATGGACATCTTGGAAGCTCCTGTTACCCTGTGCAGTATATGTTCCATCTTTGGCAAGGGGTAGTTATCTTTTCGCGAGCTCCTGTTCAGGTTTCTGAAGTCCACGCAGAGTCGGATTTCTCCATTCTTTTTCCTCACTGGTACCAAGTTGGCCACCCACTCTGAATATCTCAGTGGTACAATGATCTGAGCTTGAAGCAGCTTCTTCACTTCCCTCTCCATGATAGGCAACATCATAGGATTGATCTGTCTCAGTTTCTGCCTAAACGACTTTGCATCTTCTTTTAATGGGATTTTATGCTCGATGACAGAAATGTCATATGTTTTGAGGTCTTCGTATGTCCAGGCGAAAACATCCGCAAATTCCCTCAAAAGTGAAATGTATTCAAACCTCTGCTCCCTTGTGAGACTTCTTGACAATTTGACATACTTGGGCTCACCCTCGGTCCCAATGTTGCATTGAATAGCACTAGCGTCCTCCTTCGAGACTTCTCCCTTCAATGATACATCATTTCTATCAAAAATTCTTTCCAAAGGAACCAATCCTCTGGGAATATGGTTGCTGGGCAGCTGTACAATGTCACGCTCTGCAATCTTATTCAGAAAATTACCCCCATCGAGCTCTTCCTCTGAGACGTCATCTTGGTCGATGTGCATTTTTGAAAATTCTTCGACAGTCTCTAAGAACTTCTTGATCTCGAGATCATCCTCAAATACCTTCNTGTCACGCTCTGCAATCTTATTCAGAAAATTACCCCCATCGAGCTCTTCCTCTGAGACGTCATCTTGGTCGATGTGCATTTTTGAAAATTCTTCGACAGTCTCTAAGAACTTCTTGATCTCGAGATCATCCTCAAATACCTTCCAATATTTGACGTTGTCAGGTATGGAGGGCCTGTATTTCACTTCTACATCATATCTGCATTTAGGCGGCAAAGGCACTTTGAAACTACTTGCTGATGTAGCCAAGGAATCTGCCATCATGTTCTCCTCTCTTGGGATGAAAGAAATGTTAAACACCAAGAAGAAACTGTCAACTAGGTCCCATACCTCATTTTTGCAGCTTCTGAGTCGAGGATGCTTAGCCTGATAAGCGCTTCTGATCTGTTGGACTACCAACTCGGCATCTCCAAACACTGCTAACTCTTGAATTCCCATTTCCCTTGCGGCTCTTAATCCCAGAATAAGAGCTTCATACTCCGCCACATTATTGGTAGCTTCACTTTCTAATTTGTATGACAGAGACATGGTTTCCTGGGCAGGTGACACAAATACCACCCCAGCTCCAGCGCCTTCCCTGGAAGAGGCTCCATCAAAGAACATTTTCCAGATTGGGGTGATGGAGGGAAGGAATTCAGGGGAAACAGTGGGCTTCTTTCTAATTTTTAGAGGAGGCTCGGGGGCGTGGGTGAGCTGCAGTAAACTGGAGCCTAAATCAGTGTCCAAGGCAAAGATGGGATGATTGGTAGGGTTGGCTTCATCACTGATTATGTAGGCTAGTTGGGCTTCTCTGTATAGTCTTCTATGCTCTCCTCCGAACAATGGGATAGTAGCATATGTGAGGTCCATCTGCAAGGTTTCCCCAAGCCTCTTTATCCAATATCTTGACAATAGCATACCGAACTTAGGGGGGACATCAGCTACTATGATATCCATGACCACACTTTTCATGGGCAGTTGAAACAAGGTCACAACCAAGTCCTTAATAACTCCAAGACACTGGACTCTCCTGGAATCAAAAGAATAGAGGTCATGATAGGCTCGGGTGACTTCCAGTCCTAATTCTTCCATGACGGTTTTGGGCATGAGGTTGTGAGAAGCCCCTAAATCCATCAAGCAGTTGTGAAACACTTTATCGTGTATGTTCAGGGATGTGTATAAGGGAGGGGATGAATCATCTCTATCTTCTACCATGGGTCCTAGGACAACTGCTAGCTTTTCATCTTGTAGATTAATGGAGTCTGTGGGAAGGCATGAGGCTTCAGGCTATAAAATCTCAGAGAAGCATTTTTTAAATTCTCCATGTTTAATTAGCTCAGTGAGGGGCATAGGGATCCTGATCTTTTGAATCTCATGCTCAAAATTGAAAGAAGGTGTAAGCTTCAGAATCTCTCTTATTTCAAGGGCATGATTGTGGATAATGGGAGAGATAGGTTGAGCCTTCTTACCTTTGTGACCATCTGCTACTTCGTTAGTAGGTTTCTCTGTTCCAGTGGACTGTTAAGGAATACCAGGTGCTGCTGTCCTTTTATCGGACCTCAGGTTGTACCCGCCTCGGCTGCCGCTAACCTTATCTCCTTTGCTCAATTCATTTAGTTGACTATCCATGAGAGACTCCTCGTGAGATACTTGAGTGAGATGAGGAAAAGGAGGAGTGTCCTCTAAGCAGTGGATTTCAGGATCAAGCTCACCTATTCCTTCTTGTTCCTCCTCGACCACAAAATTGTTTTGGAAAGGGGCCTGAATTTTCTGGTCTTCTCTGTCTCTTCCCCTCTCTCTTTGCGCATTCAGGACAGTAAAATTGTTTGGCCTCCTAAAACCTCCCTTGTTTTTGGCATTCAGAGGGCCCTTATATGCTTGCCTCCCTTCCATCCTCATTCTCTCCATCTCCGCAGACAGAGATTTCACCATCCTAGTCAGTTCATCCACTTGAGGGTGGGGCACCGATGGGTCAGAAGTTGAGGCTTCCGACCTTCCTTTTCTCCTGTCTGCGTTGGCCTTGTTCCTCAGTCTGTCAGCTGCTAACACATTAGATTCCACCTCTATGGCCACATATTGCATTTGATCTAAAGTGGTGGCTCTTCTTTCTCTCAATAAAAGGCAGAAATCGGGGCCGAACGCACTAGCATACGAAATCTTAGCTGACACTTCTGAAGGCTTTATCTCGGCAGGGATTTTGTTATACATCTTATTAAATATTTTGGAGAAGTCGGAGACAAACTCTCCATCCATCTTCTTCAAAGATCCGAACTCTGTCATGTAATACATGAAATCCTTCCTATCTCCCCACTGCCTCAGGAAAGCACTATCTAGAGCTTCAATCCCAACAATAGATCCTAGAGCCAATCCTCTAAACCACTTCCTTACCTCGCCATCCAGGCTCTGGACGAAGACTCTCATCCAGACATCTTCATTTTCTATGTTGAGGTTGTCTGCATAGCTGTAGAAAGCAACCAGGTGCTCTTCGACAGTTATGTCTCCTTCCCCAGTGAACTTGGGCATATACTTCAAGTAGTCTCCAGCAGGGAGAGGATTCATAGGATGGGGTAGGATTAAGGGAGCATATCTGGCAGCAACTATGGTGTCCATCCTATTCAGAGGGGGATTAGCACCAGACATAGGGATATTAGGTGGCGGAGAACTCGGAGGAGAAGGAGTTCGCGAGGGGGGAACTGGGAATGATTCTCGAAGCAGAGTGGGAAACAAGAGGGGATTTAAGGAGAAGGCTAACGAGCTCAAGTCAGCAGGTGCTTCTCTCTGCACAGGAGTAGTAAAGATAGGAGTGGGGAAGTCTTCTGTGTTCCCAAGTCTACGCCAAGGTACAACTTCAGGGGAGAGGGGAGTGACAAGGTCTTGTCCCTCCGGTCTGAGACCAAGAGAGGAAAAATCAACAGGAACACTCCTGAAATTTAGGAAACGGGAAACTCCAGAAACAGGTCTGCTGGGAAGCCGAGGAGAAGAAAATGGAGTTTCTACAAAAAGAGATAGTGGATTACCTGGTTCAGCGGTAGAAGCTCCTTCTTCAGGGGCCTTTCCCTTTCTGAGCACCGCCTCTAGATCTGTTTCAGGCGTAGCTAGAGGCAGCTGTGGATGAGACCGCGTATGTCTGCCTCTGAAAGCCACAATTAATAGAGCAGGTTCTCCCCAGTGGATTCATCACAGTGGAGTCGCCAGGTGCACAGTAGCAATCTCAATAGTTCTGATATCTGATGCACCTTCAGAATCAGCTGATCATTGTCGTTCTACCCAGGGAAAATCTTCAACTTCATCCCCGACAACGGTGCCATAAATGTTAGCGTCAGAAGTCACTCCTGGATTGCTTGCAGGAGTAGAGCCCGACACCCATCAATTTAATGTCACAAATTGTTTACAAGGGGTGATCGAATGGGGATAAAGACTCGGGGAGTATCACTTTAACTCGGGGACTGGTTCTGGTACGTAAAGAACAAAGGAGGTCTGGAATCCTAACTTCAGCCAGTGGGTTGATTAGAAGATGAATAGGTGGAAGACTTAGTAAGAAAGGTGAACAAACAGCTCTGGGCAACAGGCTTAGAGCAGTTTTTAGGGGAAAAACTCTAAACACAGGATCCTCCTGGTTCAGGGTTTCAAGAAACTGAATAGAAGACTCGACTGGATCCTCCAATTCCAAGTCATTCAGCGTTAAGGAAATCACAGGAACCGATTAGAGACTCCGTAACTATTATAGTGATCCATGAAAACATCATCCTATAATAGCTACGGCTCGACTGGATCCTCCAATTCCGAGTTGCTCTAACACAGTGTAAACAAAGACATGAAAGAAACTGGCATTCATAAGGCAAGAAGTCTCAAAATTCCATACATAACCAGAATAACAGTGCTTCATTAAAACTTTACAACCGGGAGCTCTGCTCAACCATCGATACTTTCCAAAATTCAAAAACTCAATACATATACCTGGGCAGATTTGCCCAACAGAAGCGCGCTCGCCATCCAAGGCGTAATGTCTCTTCAATCGATCTTCGGGCAGAAGTCCTTCGTTCGACGTCTCCAAAACTTTGCGTGGACTTTGTAGGGGAGGTAGCTGAAACATTAATGACCAGAATGGCGTGTGCAACTTTCTCTGACTAATCGAGGACTTAGGCATGGCTTCTCTGGAGAAAATAGTACACAGAGCCCCTTCGAGCAGAACGCTTGCCGGACCCTCCATACGTCAAATTTAATGAACGAAAGGAGGTTTCAACCACCTGATCACATCTTCATTTACTTCAAGCGAAAACTAGGAGCGAAATCGCTTCGGACGGCATCTGGAAATCGTGGCGATACTTTCGGCGACTAGAAACGACGCCTTTAGGCCCTCTCCTGCTTAGCCCTTTTAATTTATCGGGTGACCGTGGACCGTGACCCTGCTTTATCCCATAGAGGCTTTCGGCGTTCGAAAATAAGGGGGGACTTCTCTCTGTGCCTTGAAGTCGCGAGAGGCGAAACGCCGAGACGACTTAATCATGCGCCAGGTGTCCTTTTAGATCCGATAGTTCTGAACTCTTCCCGTGCTGCTATGGGCCCGGGTCCTGAATGCTCTCGACACCTCGCGCATCGTGAAATAACGGAGCCGTTCTTTGCACTTTGAAGTCGCGAGAGGCAAAACACTGAGACGGCTTAATCTTGCGCCAGGTGTCCATCCAGATCCGACGGCTCTTAATTCTCCCAACGATACTGTGGGCCCGGGTCACAGACTCTCCCGGCACCTCGCGCATCGGAACACGACGGAGCTACCCTTTGCGTTTTGGATTCGCGAGGGGCGAAACGTCGAAGCGGCTTAATCATGCACCACGTGTCTATCTAGATCAGACGACCCAGATTATCTCGTCAGTGTTGTGGGCCTTGCCTTATCATGTTGTGCATGCTGGTGCCCTTCCTTGGACATGTTCCTCTGTGACCGGGTGCCAAGACCGTGGGCCCAACCTCAAAGGCTTTCGCAACTCGCAATCTCACGAGTTGGAAGGTAGAGCCTTTGTGCTCCCCTTTCACGAAGTCTCAAGACGCGATGGTCAACGAAGGTTGACCCCCGAGGAAATCTGACTACTCACTTCTTTGAAAACCTTTGCGCTATACTCGGCGTGACTACGATTACCCACCGACCATCGATCTACTTCGTTGATGAATCCTGGCCGCTGAAAACAAAATGCCCGCTCGCTTGATTTTAAGTCCGAAAAGGACTTCTTCTGTGTGCCGTGTTCGGGCACTTTTCGCGCCACTTGTGGATCTTGAACGCTCTTCGGCCCGAAACAAGAAATGTTGCTAACAAAACTCTTTCATCATTTTGTCATAATACCTCTTGGTTAAGTATTTCTTCTCAAAATGCTTCTTGAATTCCTTCCAAGTCACATTTTTCTCTTTAATGTGTTGCACCTGCACAAGCTGATCCCACCACATGGATGTCTTTCCTTTAAGTTGGTAGATAGAAATTCTTCCTTCTACATGGGAAGAATAGTTATGCAATTGGAAGTACTTCCTCATGCCTAACATCCATGTCTCAGCATCTTCATCATTCTTGTGTTCACCATCAAAAGTAGGAGGTTTGATCTTATTCATTTCTCCTCTTAGTTCATCCACCCCAGACCTCTTAGGATGCTACCTGGCAGGGGATGGACTTGAGTTGTTGTGTGCTCTCCTATTGGAATGCCTTTGGGAGTGATGGTGATGTCTGCGACCACTCCTTATTCTTCTTTTCTCATTAGGGGACCTGTGGCTTCCTAATTTTTTGGAGCCACTCTCCTTATCCAATTTATTTTCAATTATGTCCAGGCCCTGTATTAACTTCATGTTGAGGTATTCCTGTTGCTCCTTGGCCTTCATAAGCCTTTCATTATCAGCCTTGTGGCTTTGGACATCTATTTGCAATTTTTTTATGCTCTCAACTAGATTTATGTCTTCCTCCTTTCTTCGTCCATGTCGATTGGAGTTGGTTCCTTCCATGTGTATCATCCATCTCTCTGCCCTCTATGTCAATCCTGATCTGATCAAGTTGATGTCAATTCTGCAAAATGTGCAGCCAATAGAACCTTGTCATGCTAATTGATTCCACAATTTTATAAAAAGAAGCATGAACCATTTTGGTTCAATAACCTACCAGACTTCTTTCCTCTGATTTTTTGAGTAGATGTCCGATCAATCCCCTTTTATGGGTAAAAAATTATGTTCTGATGTCCCAGACCTTTCCAATGATTGCTTCATCGCTCAATTCTGAGCTTTGAGCATAAAGTTATGGACCTTTAATACTTGTGCTTTTTCTCTGTTGCACTCCTTGTGCAGTTGATCTCTTTTCTTTGAGATAAATTGCTCTTAGATCTTTGTTGGATCCTATCATAAAGTTCCCAGGCCTTCAATACCTCTTCCAATGCAAGTCTAAACTAGATGAAACCCACATGCTTCCTTCCTAACCCCTTTTTCTTTCTTTAAAACAATTTTCGGGCATTTAGCCCATTTTCTTTGGCCCCTAATCTCATGTGACCATAGGCTGTGACCCAGTGATAACATATAGGAGCTTATCCAGAGGTTTGAGATCTTCGGGGCTTTGAAAGCTCTTGCTACTTCATGCCTTATTTCTCCTGAACGTCGAACTGGCGAATCCTTGCACAGTACATCTTCGGAGCTTCGGGGCTCCGCTGTTTCGGAGCTTCAGGATTCAGAAGTTTTCCTTCCTTCTTCACTCATTTTCCCCGAATGCCGAAGTGGATGGATTCTGGAGGGTATCTCTTCAGAGCTTTGGGGCTCCGAGCTTCAGGGTTCTTGACTGCAGTACTCTTTATTTCCTTTGAAGGCTGAACTGGCGAAGCTCTCCAGAACTTCGCGCTTCAGAGGTTTCACTTCCTTCTTTCTTTGTTTACCTGATCATCGAACTAACGAACCACCGAGGTCTAGTCAACATCCACGTATCAGTGTGCCACATGGTAGAGTTACAGAATGGACACGTGGCTCCATCCAATGGACAACACTTGTCACATCTTAATTGGGCACGAAGGGCCCTTGAAAATCCTGAAAAAATGATGACACATGGCATGTTTCCCGTGTGTCCACGTCACCCTAGGTGACGTCGACAGATTGCGTCACCTCAGTGACTTCAGAACTTTGGACTTCAAAGGTTCTTACAACTTCCACATTTATTTCTCCCGAAACTGGAAAAACCATTGATTTGTCAATCACCTTAAGATCGACAGTCCTGGACGGTTGCGGAACTCGAACATGCTTGCGGTTTAACAACAATCCCGACTTCTGTAATGGAAAGATGTGCGATGGAGTAGAAATCAACGTCCACTGTTGATATTCCTCCCAATGGAGATCTACGATCCCGGTTGAATGCAGAATGTGAAATATCCCCCTCGTTAATTTACCTTTGGATTTTCGCAATCGTTCCCGTCCATTGATCTATTCTGCGTGGATCTGATGGTCATGATCTCACCCTTCGTTGGTCTAGTATTTCTGAACTATTGAACCTTCCGGGGTCCACTTAGTACAACTGTCATCAATTAAGGTGGTGACACGTGGCCCCATCGTCGAGTGACATGTGTTGAATCGTTGTTGGTTCAACAAGGTCCGTCAAAGTACAAAACCAGATGACACATGGCATGCATATAGGAGGTCCATGTCACTCCAAGTGACATCATCATGCCACGTGACAATCTATGCTTCGACACTTCACGCTTTGGTAGATCCCTCTCCAACACACATCGTAACTCCTGAATGCCGATTTTTCAAACAGGATAATCCACGGACACGTGTCTTCGATAATGGACGGTCCATATTTACTTCAGAGTTCGAGACTTCGGAAGATTTAATAGCTCCATCACTCAATTCCTTCGAACTACGAATTCCCGAACTGTGCTACTTCATAGTTCTGGGACTCCAATGCTTCAGGACTTTGGGAGACTTTAGCTTACAACACTTAGGGTAGGTCCACGCCACTCCTAGGTGACTTCGAGAGACTTTTCCTTACAACACTTAGGGTAGGTCCACGTCACTCCTAAGTGACTTTGGGAGACTTTACCTTACAACACTTAGGGTAGGTCCACGTCACTCCTAGGTGACTTCGGGAGACTTTACCTTACAACACTTAGGGTAGGTCCACGTCACTCCTAGGTGACTTTGGGAGACTTTATCTTACAAGACTTAGGGTAGGAAGAACTGTGCTACTCCGGAGTTTCGAGACTCCGACGCTTAGGGTAGGTCCATGTCACCCTAGGTGACATCATCATGCCACGTCATATCCGATGCTTCAGGACTTCGACACTTTGGGCTTCGAAAGATTCCACTCCAGCCCACCTTATAACTCTCGAATGTCGAACTTCCGAACAGGTCCATGTCACTCCGACGCTCTGGGACTTCAGAGATCTAGGACTTCGAAGCTTTGGGATTCGAAGGATTTTGTTGTTGAACACCACACAACCCCCGTACTGCCGAAATTCTGAACATTGCTTAATCTGCAGACATGTGTCCCTGGAAATGGATGGTCCAGATTGGTTCCAGACTTTGGGACTTCGGGGCTCTGGGACTTCAGAGCTCCAGGCTTCGGCAATTTCCTCTGCTAAGGTTTTAAAATGGCCAGAGGGGTGAAGTCCAAAGGAATTCGGTGCTTAACCTCCCCGCACCTTCTCCAGATCCAACAGTTGTGAAGGATATGTCCCTCCATGAACAAATCTAATAGCCCAAATTTAAGTTTTGTGGTTCCTAAACCCACGGTTACCACGGTCTCCTTTCTTTGCTGAGTTTCCTGAACCATTATACCTCTTGAGATTTCCATTACCACCCATGAGCTCTCTCAGCTCCCCTCTAGCACTCTGTACATCAAATCCCTGTGGGATTTTGACTCCAAATTCCACATTCGTGGCCCATCCAGGTTCAATGTTGAAACCTTTGGGTCTGATACCAATTTGTAATGTACCCCACCATCCAAGGTATGAGACATGCTACCTCAATTTTGCTCTGTTCAAACTCATATACCAATTTGTAACCACCCCAACCTCCCATGTTGGGTCACTCCACCTTACAGAAAGACTCACTTTCATTTGTCGAAAATAACATAATTAATGCATTAAAAATAAACGTCTATTATCTGTTAACATACACAAAATTATGCGGAAACATACAATAAATAAACACAGGTGTAACATATAACATGTAATTAAGCATATATAAAGAGTACTTATCTGTTTAAGAAGGCCACCAACTGCTTGCAGACCTTCCATGAACCTCCCATCCTTAGACCACACTGCTCCAAGCTATCAACAGTGGGTCACCCCTGAGCTGGGACTAAACTCCACCCAAGGTAAAAGGGAAATCCTAGGCTAGGATGAGGTTACAAAGTCTCCAGGAAGGATTTTTTCCCCAAGATTCCACTCACATCCACAACTTATAGTCCCTCATTCCCCACATGTTTGTCCCACCCCAGGGAGTGTGCCCCTTCTCTGCTTGACAGTCCTTCGACTGCATCACTCCCTTCCAAGGCTTCAACAACAAGCTGGACATGAAGTCTCAGAGAACTACAACTATCATGAGGCTCCCTCTGGGAAAATCACTTCCACAACAACCTCTCTCACATGGAGAGAGTTGCTCACAGGCCTGAAAACCTGCTTCTTCAGTCCAACTCCCAGGCCAATCTAGTCTGGGTAAAAACAACAACAAATCAATATGGCTCTGGTAATGACAACAAGCCACACCAGCCTAGAGAAAAGCGCGGGAATAAACAACAAAATCGCTAAAGTGAGATCTAGCTCAGGCACTGTGTAATCATGCTATGCTTCACAGGAAAAATACGGGTTAGCTTCACAGGGTTTGCAGGTTTCAGAGGTTGCATAGGTCAACGATGGAGGGGATGGCTCCGTGCCTGCGTGAGTGTGTGTGAAGCATGGAAAGAAATGGTGAGCAAACCCCCACAATGACTGATTTCCCCACCTAAAACTGCATGCACCTTGATTAACACATGGCTCTCTTGGGATACGAGTCCCTCCACTTGGGATTCAATCCCTTTCCAAGAAAAACTTAGGATAAATTAATATCCTCATCACAACCTTTAGAAAATAAATATATATTATTCTCTTGGGCTTAATCTCTTAAGATTATCCCTTTTTCCTAGCCTCTTAGCCCCTTCCCTTTCCCTTCCCAGTGAAGGTTAGTCCCCCATAACTCTTTCTTCATGGTCGGTCTACATGCAACGATGTGATTATATTAATGATGTGAGTATTTACATATACAAAATCAAGCTCCCTGACCTTCAACATCTAGGATTTCCAGCCTAATAAACACATAAGCCTCCCATCTTATAAACACTTGGCTCACCAACCTATAAACATATTTGCAATTCAGTAGGGGCTCGACCTTGGGGTATTACAATTGGCTTAAACAACAACAAGCTAAAGCTGGTATTAGGCCCAAAAACCGCAAGTGGTTAATATGCAATACATATACAACTTAACACAAAAGTTTGTAAGCTCTGGGTGTAATTTGGCCAGAATTTTTTTGAGAAGAAGTAATGAGGCTTCAATGCAAAGTCATGACAATACTAAATAGAGATTTCGAGCCTATATAAATTGCATCATAATTGTCAAAATGACCAGTAAGGTACTAACTAGGACATTGATGAAGAGGGAAGCTCTATCATTCATAAACAACACTTATAAAGAAACTTTGAGGGGGTGATGTTGTGAATGAATGGGATTGATCCTATGGTGTAATCGTGATCGATATATATAGATGCATTATGTAGGCGGAGTGAAACCTACTCTAAATGCTTAGAATGACCACAATATATAAATAAAGGAGCCTCACGGCTCTTAGCCAGAAATAGATTAAGAAGAAAATATTTAGTTTCAACGCAAACTCGTGGTGGGACTAAACAAGGCTCCCAAGCCTATGAAATTATTTCAACATGGGTGTCAAAATTCAAGCCAGGGTCTAACTAGGGCACCCATGAATGGTAGTCTCTACCACATGAATTACAAAACTTCTAATCAACAAAGAGGGTTCAGTTTCGCAACTCAGTGGGGTCGATCCTAAGGAAAATATGTGACTGATATGGATAAATGTAGTATGTAGGCAGGGCAGTACCTACTCTACATGCCAGTAAAGAGCACAATACATGCCGAAGAAATCGAAAAATGCCACTAGATATACAAATCTGTATAAAAATGAGATCTCTCAAAGACAAGTAGTGCATATGAAAACAACTCTCGAATGTTTTATTAGGCCAAACAATATAGAATTGTTAAAAAGGAGCGGGAAGTTATTTGAAAAAGTGGTAAAAATGTGTTAAAATAGGTGTAAAACTCATTTTTTACCATTTAATTTTCACTTTTACCCTTTTTTGAGCATTGGAGCCTTTTTTCCTTTCAAACTTCTAGATATCGGTATGAGGTGCACAAGGCTCGGAATCCAGAACCACTTGGACTAAGTAAGTAATCTCTTCCTCCTCTTCATTTTTAACCACAATTTTTTTAGATTCAATAGAGTTTTGAGTTGGAAATAAACTTTTAAAAAATCGCGCGGGCATGTACGTGACTTCGCTTAATGCGGGTTGCATACATACATGACTGTCTTAACTAACAATTGTGTACACCTACACAAAGATTGAAATTAAATCGATTTGACTCAAAAATGATTTCGAATTTGCAGGCTGGTGATAGATTAGAGAGAGAGGGAACACGAGGAAGTTGATAATGATGTGATGAATGATCGGGAGGCCCATGAAGCTCTCCGGAGATGCAGATTATACAAGTTTTTTCGTTGTAATGGCATAAGGGAACAATGAAGACTACTTGCAACTCTAATAGATTATTGTGAACCTAACGTAGCTGCATTCATGATCAGGGGGCAATCCAAGTGGGTTTTAGATAACGTCCAGATACATATCCACCCCGATGACCAACATAAGACAACTTTTATTTGTCCTTGGGGAATCTTTGCGTACAAAAAGATGCCCTTTGGCCTTAAAAAATGTTGGAGCCACTTTTCTATGGCCCATGATGTTCGCTTTCCATGATATTAAGCACATAGTGGACGTTTATTTGGATCATCTCACCACGCATTCACGTAAAAGGGTGCAACATATTTTACACCTTTTCCTGGTCTTCGAGAGATGTCGTCACTGTCGAATTTGCTTGAATCCACACAAATTCATCTTTTGTGTGACTTTAAGACGTCTCTTAGGATTTGTCATTTCAACTAAAGGGATCATGGTTGACCCTTTGAAGGTTGAGGCAATAACTCAGTTGCCTCCCCCACATTCAAAGTATATAAGGAAAAGAAAATTCCCTTCTATGTTTTGTACCGAACTATGTTAATATCACAAAAGGTTTTATGTGCCTATTGAAGAAAGGGGTTCCCTTTTATTAGGATGAGCTGACACAACGTTCTTTCAATGCATTGAAGAAATCCCTAGTTTTGACTCCTTTGCTTAGGCCCCCAGATTATAATAGAGATTTTCTACTATATCTCGTGGCAGCTGAATCCTCGATTGGCATGGTCTTAGTTCAGGAGGATGATAAGCTCCAAGAGCATGTCATCTATTATTTGAGTCAAGCCTTGATAGGACATGCACTAAAGTATTCACACATCGAGAAATTGGCCTTAGCAACATTTCATGTTGTTCAGCGCCTTCGACATTATATTCTTTTGCGCAAGACGATCGTCATCGCCGACGTTAACCCTTTTCAATATGTTTTGACTCGACGAATAGTTGGTGGGAAGTATAACAAGTGGAATGTTGTTCTTCAAGAGTTTGATTTGGATTTTGCTTCTGTGAAATCCAAGAAGTCGTTAGTCTTCGTCGAACTTATGTTGGAGTTCCTAGTAGAGAATGAGGATAATGAAGTTATTGACTCACTTCATGATGAGCATATATTCTTCATCTCTTCTAGTGACCTTGGTATGGAGATATCCTTATATATCTACAGACTCTCAAGTTTTCCCCGCGTTACTCAAAGGATGACCGACATTGTATTTGCCATCAGGCAAAGAATTATCTTATCATCAACGACACTTTGTATCATAGAGGGGTTGATTCAATTCTCTTTCGTTGTTTAACCCACGAGAAAGCGGAGGTTGTGCTTAATGACTGTCATAGTGGAGCATTTGGCAATCACTTATCAGGACTAAAAACAACCCAAAAGATCTTGTGCACCGGGTACTTTTGGTCGTCAATCTTTAAAGACTGCATAGAAGCGATCAAGAAGTGCCACCCCTGATAGATTTTTTCTTGGAATATGTGCACGCATCCTGATCCTCTTTTTTCAGTCATCACCGTTGACCCATTTACTAAGTGGGCCGTTGATTTCATGATGTGCCACCTGCCTTCATCTAGGGGGAATCTCTATATCATTGTGGCCATTGATTATTTCGCTAAGTGGGAAGAGGCCATGCCGACTTTTTGATCGACGGTGAGACTGTTGCATTCTTCATATTCAACCAAGTTATAACTCGGTTCAATGTTCCGAAAGATATTGTCACTGACCATGGCAACCACTTCCAGAATATGGTGATGTCATAACTTGCTTCTAAGTTGGGTTTTGGATAGGAGCACTCGTCTCCATATTACCCACAGGCGAATGGACATGTCGAGGTTGTTAATAAGTCTCTTAAAATCATTCCCCAGTGTATCGTCAACGCAAGTAAGTCTAATTGGCACATAATTCTCTATCTGACTTTATGGGCATACCAGACTGCAATAAAAACGACTATTGGCTTCTCACCATTCCAGCTTGTTCATGGGTTGGAATCGGTCTTACCTATTGAGTGTGAGATTCTGTCCCTTAAGATCGTTATAGAGCTCCTACCTGACTCCACAGAGTTAAAATCACACCTTGTTCATCTAGAACACCTCAACGAGTAGCATCGGGTTGCGGCTACTCCAAATGAAGTGCAGAAAAAATGAGTTAAGAGTCAGTATGATAAGTCTGTGCACCCAAGAGTTTTTTCAGAAGGTGGTTATTCCTAATTGACTGTTTAACTTGAGTCTGAGAGAAGTTTCCTTGGGTTCTGATTTATTGTGGTTCTGACCCAAAGACCATAGGAAGCAAAACTTCCGTAACAACAAGGTGTCATCAATGGATTGTTGATCAGAAATAGGGAGGTCTTCCCTACACAGTCTGAAATCTATGATTTTGTTTTCTGCAACATCGACATTGAGAGCTCTGCCAAGACCTTCAACCATTAAAATGAAATGAAATTGTGAGAGAGGGTCTCCCTGTCAAATACCACGCGAGGGAGATAAAGTAGTCGAGGGGGAGCCATTAACCAAGATGGAGAAAAAGGCTAAGGAGGTGAAGATAAATTCCCACCCAACGCCCTTATTTCCTCATGAAGATCGTCTCTTGGAATATTAGAGAACTAAATGGGAAAACCAAGCATAGACTTCTTTGAAACAAAATTCTCAAAGAACAACCCTCTATTATAATGCTTCAAGAAGCAAAATGTCCCAGCAACCTCATTTTAAAAATAACCTCTAGGAACTAGAAAGGATCCCAAGCGATTGTTATAGATGCCCAAGGTGCAGAAATGGGGTTAGCAATTTTGTGGAAACCTATTGAAGTATCAATGATGGATTGCATTTCAACCCAAAGAACTTTATCATATAAATTTCATCTAATTCTCTCAGAAGAAACAAGATTTATAACCAATGTTTATGACCCTCAAGCAATCTCGGACAAGCTCCTCCTTATGAGCTCCTTATAAGACTTTTGAACTATGACTGGGGACAACCGGTAGATATTTTTTGGAGGCTTCAACATCATTACCTCTTTGGCATAAAATTGAGGAGGCATCTGAAGACTAGATCAAGACTCATAGTGCTTCAAGGAAACTGTACGACAATTAAAAATGATAGATCTATAAACAATAAATCGGTTACACACATGGAACAACCGGCGTGGTAGAGACAATCATGTAGCCTCCAATATGGATCGATTACTTGTCTCATAATCCCTCTTGATTACATGCCTTCATTTGGAAGCTTCCATTCTTTCTGGCTTGGATTGGATCACTGGCCCATCAAACAACAACTTGATTTAAAAGGTAGTTTGAAATGAACTATGACCTTCATTTGTCAATCATAGTTCCAAGGAATAGTTCTTGTCAGTCAAAGTTCCTGAGGTAATAGTTCCTTTGTTAGTCAGGGACTCTAACTGACATGAACTATGACGACGAAACTTTGACCAACAAAGGAACTATGACCTTCATTTGTTAATCGTAGTTCTATATCAATATATATACCAACATATATGTATATACTAGGTTTATGTGTGTATATATATATATATATATATATATATATATGTCGATACATATACCAATATATATAACGACTGGTATATAAACGGGTATATATGCATATGTCGATCAATATATATACCAGTATATATATCGATATATATACCGGTATAATATGTTGTTATATATATCGGTCGATATATATACCAACTGATATATATACTAATCGATATACATGTCAGTATATATATCGACCGATATATATACATTATGTCAATATATATGTCAATCGGTATATATACCAACATATATATTGGTTGGTATATATATATATATATATATATATATATATATATTGACATATATATTGGTATATATACTAGTCAGTATATATATTGGTATATATATCGACATATATACTAGTCAATATATATATACCAACATATATACCAGTATATTATATTGGTATATATATCGACAGATATATTGGTCGGTATATATATATGTGTGTGTGTGTGTGTATCAATATATTATATCAATATATATACCAGTATATATGTTGATTTTCATGTTATAAAACTGGATCTATGTAAGATACGGTCGAGCCAAAGCATTTTGTCATCTTTTGCTGCCCCATTTACTGTGAGATTGGGGGGAGGTTCCATTGGCACCTTAATTATTTCTACAAAGATAATATGTGAGTTTAAGTGTGGGATTAATTAGTGAGAACATTAGATTTGGTTGTCATTACCCAACTTTGTCTTTCTCTTGGGCGCGAGGTATGTAGAACCAAAAGAGAGTGGGAACCCTCTGGATTTCCTTTGGCGTTGTGTTTCTATTGGGTGTTTTGGTTTAAGTCTATAGTGATGGATTTCTCCCATGAGCACTCCAATAGATGCACCTTGTGTGGTAATGATGACTTCTGTCAGGGAATTCATTGGTGTGAGTGGCACACAAGGGAGATTCAAGAATGCCTTTTTCTATATGTGCAAAAATTGGAAGGATAACAAAGAGATTGGGAGCAAAACCATGAGTTGGAGATGCAATCCATCCACATGAAGATTTCAGATATGAACTCTTAGGTTTAAATAATCAAGAACAAGTAGATGCAAATTTAAAATTATTGGGGAAAACAACTCTCAAAGGTTGGATGAAATGGAAGAGAAAGAAGATGCAAGACAAAATTGAGAATTTGGAAAAGGATAAAAGAATAGTAGGGGAATAATTCAAGCTAAAAAAAAACAAATCCTTTTTACATAATGAATAATTCAAACTGAACCAAAATCTTAATCATATGTGGCCTACAACCCAACCAGCCACATCTGGACATGAAAAAATTCAATACAATTGTCCAATATCTCAATCTATCTTGTCCTGCGTTGGGAAATTGATCATAGAATGTATCAATGGCTCCCATTATAGATTCCCTTTAATCGACTACCCAATTTATCCAAATCAACCCAAAACTGCGTCTATTTGACCCAACTTTGAACTAGAACACACTTAATGATAGTATCACTCATTCCCATAATAAGCTCTTTGACATAATCATTCTACATCGATCAAAGGTTATGTCTATCCATAATTAGTAGCTGATGTTTATGGCCCTATCAACTCAGTCAATTTTCTTTGTTGTGTAGCATCAAGAACATGTGGGGAACTAATAATCAATGCAACATAT
This sequence comes from Picea sitchensis, assembly GCA_010110895.2. Taxonomy (NCBI): domain Eukaryota; kingdom Viridiplantae; phylum Streptophyta; class Pinopsida; order Pinales; family Pinaceae; genus Picea; species Picea sitchensis. The sequence continues at coordinate 278,486 of SNQJ01S0000064.1, read as the reverse complement.
TGATCTTCCAAATACTCCACTAGTTCTCAAGAAAATTGATTAATTCATATTCGGTAGTCAGGTTGCTTCACTCTCGATGGCTTAGCTATCCATCAAAATGATGAAAATGGTATGCTCCAAATAGAATTTGAGTTCCATCTAGATCTTGGCATCATTCAACCCCATGTATTTTGTAGTTTAATGGTTCTTTAAGTAGCTTCCCACATACCATTTTTCATGCAACAACTATCTTCTTCAAAAGCTTCTTCTTTGGAAAATAGTTCTTGGACTAGGTAGAGCTCCATCAAGATTTCTTGTCACCCTTGTAGAGGTGTAGATATCGAGTCGAAATCCCAAGTTCCTGGATTCCACCTACCCAAAATCCCAGATTACAAATCTCCCAAATTTTTGGAAAACCATCCATATTGAGAATCATCCATAGTGCTCAATTTGGCTATCTCATGACCATTGTAAGGGTATAAATCCAAACATCCACAAACTCCCAAAATATTTGGGCACCCATGTTGAGATATATCGACATTAGATCCCTTCCTATATTCAAAGTGTGAGCTTCTTAAAATGCACAAAATGTCATTTCTTCAGCAAGATCATCACCATTGTCTACTTCTGGTGTACATTCAACAATGGCTACATTAGCTACAAATGTCTACTTCTGGTGTACATTCAACAATGGCTACATTAGCTACACATGTTTTGTCCTTGATCCTTCTCTTGAGAACATCATTAACTTTAAATCTACTATTGCAGGCCATGTGACCAATTTTCTTGCAATAATAACATTCCATTTCCCACTTATCTTTAGTTGATATGCTACAATTTTATCTTGAGTATATATAATGAAATCTCAAGTTGAGGATCATCTTATGCATCCCNACCCTTGTAGAGGTGTAGATATCGAGTCGAAATCCCAAGTTCCTGGATTCCACCTACCCAAAATCCCAGATTACAAATCTCCCAAATTTTTGGAAAACCATCCATATTGAGAATCATCCATAGTGCTCAATTTGGCTATCTCATGACCATTGTAAGGGTATAAATCCAAACATCCACAAACTCCCAAAATATTTGGGCACCCATGTTGAGATATATCGACATTAGATCCCTTCCTATATTCAAAGTGTGAGCTTCTTAAAATGCACAAAATGTCATTTCTTCAGCAAGATCATCACCATTGTCTACTTCTGGTGTACATTCAACAATGGCTACATTAGCTACAAATGTCTACTTCTGGTGTACATTCAACAATGGCTACATTAGCTACACATGTTTTGTCCTTGATCCTTCTCTTGAGAACATCATTAACTTTAAATCTACTATTGCAGGCCATGTGACCAATTTTCTTGCAATAATAACATTCCATTTCCCACTTATCTTTAGTTGATATGCTACAATTTTATCTTGAGTATATATAATGAAATCTCAAGTTGAGGATCATCTTATGCATCCCCTACAATGGTTCTCTTTTCTTCAACTAAGAGAGCAACGATCATATATTCTAGTGTTTGTGAAGATATTTGATTGAGAGTAAAAATAACATTGTTGTATTTAGAAGGCAAATTGTTTCACGAGATGGATTTCCAATCTTCTTCCTCCATTGTAGCTTTGACTTCTACTAGTGACTTTAGTAGACAAATTGAATCTAAATAATTGTATCTTCAAAGAAAATTTTTCTTTCACCACTTTTTCTCCAAATAGTGAATTTAGATTATCCTAGATTTCCTTGGGTGATTTTTCCAGGTCTATATGATGTAATTCTGAATTTGAGAAGGGAAAGACCAATAATGGATTTGTCTTTACCATCTTTATTCTAACATTATAGTACTTTATTGGGATCTATAGGTGATTTCTCAGTCCCTTTTGTTGTTGGAATATTCACCAATATTGAGAGGGGGGGGGGGTGAATCGATATTGAGCACTTTTTACCATTTTCAACCATAACATGTAAACATTAAGTTATCAACAATTCCATTCACTTATGATTGCATTTAACTTATGATTGCATTTAACATATCATAAACATATAACCATAGATGCACAATACACAAGAGTTTTACGTGGAAACCCAAATGGGAGAAAATCGCATAATTCTTTTTAAAATATATATTGAATATTACATCCACAGGAAGTACCAACTGGAAGGAGGCACCAACCCCCTACTTACAGGATCCAACCTGAAGGAAGCTACAAATCCCTGAATTCTCCAACACCAACTGGAAGGAGGCTCCAACCTGAAGGAAGCTACAACTCTTTGAATTCTCTAGGTCCAATTGGAAGGAGGATCCAACCCCCTGATTTACAGGCCCCAACCTGAAGGATGTTGTTACTCCCTAGATTTTCCAGCTCCAACTTGAAGGATGCTATTACTCTTTAGATTTTCTAGCTCCAACCGAAAGGAGGCTTCAACCCCCTTTCCCTACCCCATCCTTCCTCCCTAGAATATAAGTGTGAGACTCAACCTGTCATCGTTGCTGTCACTGATACATCATCATCATCAAAACCAAACTCAACCTATCACTATAAATGTCACTGATACTAATACATCATCATCATCAAAACCAAAATCAACTTGTCATTGATACTAATACACCATCGTCATCAAAACCAGACTCAACCGGTCACTATAACTGTCACTGATACTGATACATCATCATCATCAAAACCAGACTCAACCAATCACTGTAAATGTCGTTGATACTGATATATCACCATCATCAAAACTAGCTCCAATACAACTGATACATCATCATCATCAAAATTGGATACACCATAATTAATACATCATCATCATAAAAAACTAGATCCACCACAACTGATATATCATCATCATCAAAATTGGATACACCATAACTGATGCATTAACATCATCAACATGGGTCCACATAACCTATATCCACATGGGTCCACATATAAACCTCAACATTACTTATTAAATCTGCATACAAAGCTGCTTAGAACTGTACTTCAAATCTGCAAACTTGTAAGATTCACCACAGGCTCAATTTGTCATTTTTTATTATGAAACTTGGACCTCAGATATTAGGATATGTTCTCCTTTTGATGCAACAAGTGGAATTCAATTTGGACCTACCAAGCTTTAGATATAAGTATTTTATCTTGAACACCTGTCTGGGAGTAGTTTTTGGATTAGTCACATACCCTAACTTTCAACAAGTATAACTATGTGCCTGTAATGAATAAAGGTCTGAACATTGTACCCAATCTTATTTGATATTGCCTCTAAAATTTATCCAAGTTTCTCTCCTTGAATCATCCGAAAAAGAGTTATAGAGAAAATGGCAGACCTTCCTGAATTTTGGTCTATTCTGGAGAGAGAACTTGTAAAACATGCCACACCCTCAATATTTGATATATGACTTTGAAACTCATACAAACAATACTACAAACTGTACTCTTTCCAATGCATTTGGTCTCACAAAATTTGGATCCTCTATGAAGAAGTTATGATTGTTTTACCCGAAACACCTATTTGAGACTAGTTACAAGACTAGTCAAAAACCCTATCTTCCATAGAGTGTATATCCAAAAGTAAAATGAACCAGAAGTTGAAATTTGTACCACAAGTGCCTTGATATGTCTTCTCAGCAACCTCCAAGTTTTTCTATCTGAACCATTCTAGAAAAATGTTATAGCGAAAATGATAAAATGACCTTTAAAGAACATACCTTAGAACACATCATCACAAGACTTCATCTTCCCTTGGAATTTCTCCCTTCTTCACTACATATTTCCTCTGAAATTCATTGCCAAGTTGTGCTAAGAGATCATAATATTGAATGATGAAAATGAGAGGTTCTTAATGTGTATTTATACCCTTCCAAGCACCTTCTTTATTTGACCTTGAGTTGACTTGTAACTTCTTGTTTGTAACAACTTTTTCTCCTTTACTTGACTTTAGGGCCAAATTATAACTTCTTGACTTTAGATCTGGGGATTCTTGACCATACTTCGGGGCTTCATCTTTAAGAGGGAATAACTCCTCAACTGTGAGGAACCACGTGGTGTGCCACCTACCATTGGAGACGGCTTGACAATGACTATCAATCAATGGATGCTTTGCATGCATTTGCAATGTCCTTCATACTCATTTTCTTCAATCAACTCCTGGCTTCATGATCACACCTATAGGGATTCTTAACCACTTAACCATATTTCCAGGGCTTCTTGTAGAATTCTTCAAAGCATCTTCCCCGGAGGGCTATGCTTAAAGCTACGACATAAGGGGAACACTTTGGAGACTTCTTTGAATACACCCATCACTTATAGAGGCTTTTGGACTTCTTCTAAGGTTGACATCAATGACAACCAATTTTCCAACATTCACTATTCCCCACATGTTTTTCTTCATCATTTGCATATGAATTTTTACTTTCTAGGTGTGGAAATTGAAAATAAAATATTTTTCTAATGGCATATCCATGCATGATGTCCTAACAGAGAGATTTGAAACTACTCTTTGTTTGATATAAAAACCCAAATAAGCTAAATAGAAATTATGTTAGTGTACGACTACATGCATGTTGTATGGTGACTACACTATTTCCATACAACAACTGTATAGTTGACTTGGAGACTGGCTAATGGCTATAAATTAAAAAAAAATGGCTACTTTGTAAGTGTATGAATACATGCTTAAATGATGGCTTTGATGTACAAACATTCTTTAGTTGAATTCCCATACCACACATTCTCCACTCTTGTGTGATTTTTAACTTCCTTACACAAGGTCTATGAACATAAGCAATGAAAGAAAAGGTGATTAATTGTTTTACATATTTTTTTTGCATAATATACAAGTATTAAGATATTGTCTATTCCTCAATTGCAACAAATCGCAAGTTAAAACTCTTTACTTCAAAGCTAGCCAAAGGAGAATTTTAGATTTTTTTGGAGCCTTAATTTCCAAATAGGCCTCCAACACCAATAATGATAATTTATTGTTGATTCAAATATTATTTTATATCCTAGCTTAGCAGTAAATTCTCTCCCTATTTTATTTTTTGACTAAGCCAAAACATCAAGTTCTTATTTTAATCTGATATGGTCTTTCTTGAGATAGTTGATTGCACCAAGAGTTGATTTCTACAACTCAGTATGAGGGATATGTGTAATTCCTTCCGTGCTCAAAATGTAGTTGAGATGTGACATTTAACAAAAATATTAATAACAAAAACTATTTCAATGTCAACTTCGTATAAATAAATTTTTTATTATCAACGGTAAAATAAGATATTTCAATGTTAGCCATAAATAAGATATTTCAATGTCCACGTTAAGTAAAATATTTTAATATCAACTCTCTCTTTTTCTATATATAGATAGATAGATAGGTGAGGCAATTGAAAAAAAAACTATGGTCAAAACAATTCCATGGTGTGTTGCTCTATCTTTAACTGTGGATCTATCATGAGTGAAGAGGGATCAAGTCCCTTGAGGTGAAAACGTTTTTAGATTGAAAAAACTTGAGGAAAGTTTTGCACCTCAAGGTATTTGATCCCACTTGGTGAATGATAGATCTGGAGTTAAGATGGATCTTATAATTGATCCAATCATTTGAATGTACATCTTCTAACCCCAAATATTCACCAATGTAATTGTTGAGACCATATATTTGTATTTTCTTCATCTACTACTTAGTTCAAAGTACAAAAACCTCTTTGGTGTAGTGAGGTGATGGAATCCTCTGTCAAAATATATATGTCCCCACATCCCAAAGCTACATAGATGATACCATATATTTGTAGTTGTTTCGTCTACTACTTGGTTCAAAGTACATAAACCTCTTTGGTATAGTGAGGTGATGGACTCATATCCCCACATCCCACAACTACATCAAAACCAAGTCTCATTTTTCACTTGATCCAACCTTCCAAGCTAGGTAGTCCCTTATCACTAGAAAAACTCTTACTAATACTTTCCATTTATTGGAGCAATGTATCTCTACTCTAAATGGAGGAACCGCTATTGTGGTTGGTAACTTCAAGAGACTCGACCAAATTTGAACCTGGAACATATAAATTCAAGTCAAGAACATGCTTTAGAATAATAATTCAATGAATTACACTATTACTTAAAGATTAAAATATATAAAAAGTCAGCCCGCACGGGTGTAGACGGATTGACAAGTGTCGTGTAAATGGAAGGAAATTTGTAAAATGAAGTCTTATGTTCGATTCTTACCCGGACTTACTCGTGCACCATTCTTGCGGGCTGGGTGGTTGCACCTGGGGTTATAGTGGTAGCCGCCTGGGGATCAACCCCGTGTCACGCGAGTACGAGAACCGCGAGTTGTCGATTCCCCCAATAATATATATATATAAAGTCTTATAATTCAAAATTGTTGTATATTCAAAATTTATTTACCTTACACTCTTGTTGAGACCATTTCATGCTTCCATGTTTTCCTTCCACATTCTATTTTCCTCACTTCTTTACTCCATTTCTTTTCCCTCTTATTCATATTTCCTTTTATCCCTTCCTTTTTCCCTTTTTGGTTACTATACTTAGCCATATTTCAATTCACGGATTTGTGGGTTCGCGGACCTTCATTTCCATCCACTTACTCATTTCATAAGTTTGTTTCAACACGACTTTTTCTTCAATTTCCCGGGTTCACGGGTTCAAACTTTCACTCTCCATTTTCCATGACCCTCACTTTGCACTTCAAGTTCCGTGATCTACATTTTGACCATCACTTTAACTTTAGCCTCGTCGCAGGTGCTGGGCTCCAAATTATTTCATTCTTCATTCACGTGAGTCCAATCGATCATTCCTCTACACTTAGTATAATTTTTATCATCTCTACAACCGCGGGTTGGCAGGTTCCCAGGTTAGAGGGTTCACGAAAACCTTATATTGAAATTCTCTTACACTCGTCCTCGCCATTTTGTTTCTTTTCCCAATACACATTAAGTACGGTTTAAGTACAATTGTTGTGCAAGCCCCAAAAAGATCATCATTAATGGTGAAAGGCTCGAGGAATTATTCATTAAAATCTCATTTAATCTTCATTTTCCAATAGATTAAAATATCGTTATCTTTCCAAAAAGATTTATTTGAGATCATTATCCAGCTGAAGAAATAGTTTCATCAACCTATGGCAGCATCAACTAGACAACAGTTTTGTGGTGATACTCTGAATATCTTTGGCCGCGAATATCAAAACTTCCAGTGGCCAAGAGCATACTGGTATTATTCCTCCCCTCCTACTACACAAAATGATGGGAATGTAATTTGGACATTTGGAATTTATCGTACTGGAAGTGTTCCTGAGGTTTTCGATTGTAAGGAAATCATTGCATGGTGTGTGGACAAGTACGTACCAAATCAAAGAATCATACAACTCCAAGATCATTCTCTGATTTCTCTTTCATCTCAAGTTTTCCACAATATGTTAAAGCTGTCAGAGTCAACTATTACTTTCAAAGGTGAAGATTGCAGAGAATTCTTGAAGAAATATAACACTGGGCTTGACCTCCTATCAAAATATTTGGAGAATCCTGCATCTGTCCCAGCAGACATAAGCAAAATCTAGGTTGAATCTCTTAAAAATCCCTATTGAGAAATTGCATGGCTATTTACCAGGGTGACAGGTCAGGAAAACACTGCTTCTATATCTCCCATGATCTTATAGATTTTGTATTTTACAGTTCAAGAACATGCCATTTTTTTTATTGGGGAGAGCTCATTTCTATCGAAATCTCTTCTCAATTGTCACACTACAAAAAAGATAGAAAATTCTTTATGGCCTCTTATTTGTTATTTGCTATTGTGCATTGTTGCCAATTCCCAAACTTAACCATCAGTAAAAGGGTAAATTGTGAAACAGATTCAATTACCTTTTGGTATCAGGCATTGTGGAGGCATAAAACCCCTTTGTTTTTCTATGAAGTTTATAATGATTTTGTTTCAGTCTTCAAAAAGATTTTGTTGGGCAAAAACACTCCAAGGATATCTGCTCAAGCTACCAAATTTTTAGAGAAAAAAGGGACAATAGAGAAAATGGAGAATCACAATATCATAAGGATATTTTTCTCAAAAGAAAATCCTTCTTTTCTTTCGTATTACATACCCGAACAATTATTTATTGCAGAGGTGGTGAGGCAATATAACTTCTAGTTGCACTTTTTCCATGAAAAAAGGAAAAAGCAGTTTATTCCCCTACCATGGAAGATTGGAGAGTTTGTCTTCAGAAATATAAATAAAATTGACGAATTTGCAAATCATTTTAACAATTTGAGTTTAAAATATGTTGAAAAGATCAAAGGTTTTGATTCGAACAAAATCTTTTTTGGACATATGCTATCAGTGGGGTTCAATAACTCTTTCATTCAAACTATCTTGAATGAAGAAGAAGAAGTTAACAACCAAAGCACTCTTGTACATAATGTTGGTGATTTAGAAACATTACTTAGCAGTAATGATCTTTATAAGCGAAAGGGAAAAAGTCCTAGTGAAAGAAGTGCTCAATATCCAATTGTCACTCCTAAGAATACTACCTTCAGGAGCAGTGCTCCAGCAACCCACCCAATTAAAAACACTATCAACAGTAGTTCCAATGGAGGGGGAGAGAAGAATCCTCCCTATGGAAAAATTGAAAATTCACACAAGTCGCCCATGAGAAAGAAGAGAAAAAACTCAGTGCAAGAGGAAGAAAACAATCTTATAGAAAATGATATCCAAAGCTTTTCCTTGGAAGACATGGAACTAGAAGCATACATTGAAAAAATATTTCCTGCAATAGAACAACATAAGCATATTGCTCAACAAAATTATTTACTGGAATTCATTGGGAATGAGACCTTTAGTGAAGAAGAATCCTTCACTTTTCAAAACGATGTTTTTTACAGAGAGTCTAAAAAGATGATTGTAGAAAGAATTGACCAGAAAAATAAAAAAGGAAAGACCCGCTCAGAGGCCGACCTCAAGTATATGCGTCCGTCCCATATTTCCAAAATCCATAGGGAAACCGGGGACACACTTGATGATACTATTGATGGTATAGAGGCTAAGAATGCCAAATTAAAAGAGAAGATTAAAGAATTGGACATTGCCTTGATGCCTCTTCCAATCCTGGCTAGTCCTTTGACAATGATTAAGCCAACTACACCTGATATCAAGTTAAATGGATCTTCAAGTTTGCGCACAACGGTCCGAAATTATGTCTAGAAAAACATTAGAAAGATAATGCCATTGATAATAGAGGCCTGTGAGGTATTAAAAATATTGTTTCTTTTGGTTCAAGGGCACATGCATTTCATGAGTATCTCCAAGCTGATTTTAAGAATGAAGAAGGATTTTACACACATGTTGTTTTACTATTTGGGATAAAAGTCTCAAACATAACATAATTGAAAAGGAGAGAAGATGATCCGCCTTCTCCAAGTCGGATCAAGCAACCGAATGCCCGTTGGAAAGAAAAGATCAAGAATTTGAGAAACATTGTCCAAGCATGCAATGAAGCCATAGTGAAAAGAGAATAATTATTCAGAAGGCTAATAGAGATAGATTTAGCAGGAAGCATTGATGAGGTGCAAGATCCTAAATTAATTTTCAATTCAATGTTTATGACAAGGAAACAATTTGATGAACAAGTGGAGATATTAAAGGGATTATCGGCTTAGAAATTTAATGGCATAATTGAATATGGCGAAGAAGAGATAGATAATTGGCTTATCGATTATTCTATGAAAAATAAAGATATTGAGGAGGCAATCCATGACATTTCTCATGACCTAAGAGATTTAGAAGGTGAATTGTTTAATATCAAAATTAGGAATGAAATAAATGTTGCGCAAATGAGGAATTACATTGAAGATTGGTTTTGTTAACGCTCTGTAATTTGCCCAAGGCTGAAGTGGCAGTCACAGAGGCAACATCAAAACCACTTCGAGTCTTGGATCTATCCCTCCAAGACTCAAAGAGGGATCTCTCTGTCTGATATAGCTTTGTTTGAAGAGAGTATTAGGCTAGCTATGAAGAACATGGGTTTGTTTATGGATTTTGAGTTGGTTTGGTTAAGGCATAAATGACCATTGAGCAACATGGAGTCAATGATAAAGACGATATATGAATGAATAACTAAAACATGATGTAACCAGGCAAGATAATCATGCAAGTGGATTCTTTGAGATTATAGAATGGAAAAACAAAGAAAAGATTTAGATTCATTTCAAATGTAGAGCAGAGTACAGCTGAATTCTACACTTCAAACTCAGAAGAAAACATAAATATTGCATTGAGCCAGCACAGGGTGTCAAGAACAAATCCTGTACATTACCTTCTCATAGAAAATATAGAAAGAAAAGTGTATAAAATAGGAAAATCATGAGTTACATGAGGGAAAAACTTCACCACTTAAACACGACACAGGAATCTGGAAACAATGTCTTTGTACTCATTCGCAAAATCATTTACAGACTGATCTTCCCCTCTATGGTACCTCCAGGTCGAACCTCTTTACATTAAAATCCTCTGAATAAATAGGATAGACCTCCCCATAAGTTTCAGAAGTTGGTTTCAACCGCCTTGGCCAAAAATAACCAGAAATCCCCCAAAATCTGGAACTGTCCGCCATGAAAGACAGGCCTAATTTCTGCAAAAAGGGGTCTGAACAAACATCTTTTTCTCTTCAACGCTGACACCGGGAAAAAAACTGAAGGAGGTTATTGTAGATGGGCATGTACTAGACAAAAACCTCCTTCGGTTTCTCCAAATTCGCCTCCAGTTGGCTGTAACAGCTCCCGCAAAATCAGGACTGTAACGAAAAAATGAAAATCTGGAAAAAAGGGCCTCGAAGATGGCTTCGATTCTTCCTGCTCGTGGCACCTGTGAAAAAATTGAGAGAGTTTTTTGTTCTTCATCCCGTTACGGAGAAAAAACTCTCTCGGTTTTTTAAAAATTCGTTTTCATTTGCCCAAAAACGGCCTTGGACGAAGACATGCTGAACATGCAAAAATGGGCGAAAATGAGAAAAGCGGTTTTTTTTGGGATGGGTGGTATTCTAGACCCCCCCTGAGGTGGTAAGAAGTTTTGGGGAGGGGGGGTCCGCTGGCATGTGGGGGCGACACCTGTCCAAGGGTGATTTAACAAAAACAACTATTCCGGACCCCCCCCTCTCGTTAAACTTCGGATGGAGAGGGGGGGGGGGGTCCGGAAAGTTTCATGGACATTTGATTTTGATTCGTGATGTGAAATGTGTACGGGGTGGGTAGGACTTAGGGTAATTTTTAAGTTTTATGTTTTTAATTTTTGTTTTATTGTTTTATAAGTTTTGTTTTTCTTTTATGTTTTTTATTATGTTTTAATTGTTTCATTACGTTTTTTTTTTAATTATGTTTTAATTGTTTTATATTATATTTTATATTATATTATTTGTTTGTTTAAGTTTTATTTTGTTTATTAATTTGTTTTATTTAATCTAAAAACTAACCTAGCTATTAAACTAACTTAACTATTAATTAATTAATTGATTAATTAATTAATTATTAACTAGTTTAGCCTAGTTTAATTACACTAATTTTATTGTTAACCCTTATTTAATCTATTATTCTTTTGCCCTAAGCTTGGTTTATGCATGGATGGGTGAGATTGGCGAAGGGGTGAAGGAATGAAGGGTGAGGGACTGACAGGCGCAGCGTGGATGAAGGATGTAGCATGCCAACGGAGGAGGCCTGATGCAATGGATGGATGACACTTTGGGATAGGGCCCGCTGGAAAAATCG
>SNQJ01S0000064.1:235411-263847 GCA_010110895.2 Picea sitchensis | reverse complement strand
CTTGCCTTATTGTTTTCGATTGCTGGTCAAATAGGTTTGAATTTTATTTTATTTATTTTATTATGTTTTGCAATAGTTACGATTTTCTATTTATTAATTTTAATTTTTGGAAAAAAGAAAATATTTTTGCAAATTTTTAATTTTGGAAATGCTTATTTTAATTGGATAGAAGAAGTGATGTGACTATTCTTAAAGAGTTTTGCTGGCTATTATGAAACTTAATAATAAAATAAAAAACAATTTTTTTTTTTTTTTTTGAAAAAAAGCCACTTGGCACGGGACATTCTTTCTAGATGGCTTGAAACTTAATAATAAAATAAAAAACAAAAAAAAAATAAAATTAAAATTTTGAAAAAAAGCCACTTGGCTTGGGGTATTCTTTCTAGATGGCTCTTGGTTTTTATGCATTGGGGCTTATGTGAATCGTCCTCCGGTGTATTGTCCATCACTAGTGCTCTGATGACTCAATAAGTATGGATGAATTGAATCTCGAGCTTGTATATATTTTTCAATTTTCGTTCAAAAGTGTGTGTGTGTGTGTGTATATATATATATAACATTTTTATAAATGTTGTATATATTTTTCAATTTTGGTTGAAAAGTATATATATAACATTTATTGTTTAATGAATAGCATTTTTATACCTTTCGAAAGGCAGGTTATATTGTTTTCGATTGTTGGTCAAATAGGTTTGAATTTTTTATTTATTTATGTTTTGAAATGGTTATGATTTTTGTTTATTAATTTTAATTTTTTGGAAAAATAAAATATTTTGCAAATTTTTAAATTTTGGAAATGTTTTTTTTAATTGGATAGAAGAAGCGATATGACTATTCTTAAGGGGTTTTGGTGGCTATTATGAAACTTAAAAATAAAATAAACTTGTTAAAAATTTGAAAAAAAAACACTTGGTATGGGGTATTCTTTTGAGGTGGCTCTTGGTTTTTATGCGTTGGGGCCTATGCAAATTTTCCTCCAATGTAATATCAATCACTAGTGCTTTGATGGCTCAATAAGTGCAGATGGATTGAATCTCAAGCCTGTGAAAACCGTGCAGCCACGTATTTGCTCATAAATGAATTCTACTAGTGCTTTTCCATTGGTCGTCGTTGGGGAGAGTATAGTCACAATTAACATGTAGAGACTATCAGGGTTGTGACGATTCATTAAAACAATTTGATTGATTAAAAAAATTTGTCGGTGTGCGATGGAGTCATCTCGATCTTGTCTAATTAACATGTTCTTTGATGTTGTGGGTAATTCTCTGTGTTTAGCGATATGCTTTACTAGGAGGTTCATTAAAACAATTTGTTAGTGTGCTATTACTCAGACTAAGACAAGGTCACCTCTAGTTGTCTAATTAATGATGTTTTGTTGTTTCGATGGTCGACTTGTTGATGTTGTGGGCAATGCTTTGTGTTTGGTGGTATAGTTGATCAAAGAAGCAATGTTTTGCATCAGTGTGGGGATATTGTGTAACTAGTGTTCTATGTTGGTCCGGGGATACTGTGTTTGGATTCTTTGAGATAACCATAAAAAACCCAATGTGCCTTTCCCAACATGCTTATTATTACTTGGGTTTTCTTATGAGAGTCCAAAAAAATGAGAGATTGTCACGTTTCTTTTTACTTGGATTTTATCCTGAGAGGGAAGCAATGTTCGTTGATCTGGGGGTACTCGGTAAGCAGTGTTTGGTGTTGGTCCTGGGGCACCGTGTTGGGCTTCTTTGAGGTATGTATGGAAAACGCAATGTCGCTTGTCCATGATAGTTATTACTTAGGTTTTCTTATGTGAGCGCAACAAATTCACACACTGTCGCCTTTATTTTTACTTGCATTTTTTCATGTTGTTCTGTAAGAGACTGAGACAGAGTCTTAGGGTCAGACTATGTAGTATAATGCCTCTGTTCAAATGGGTGCTCATTTAAATCTTATTTTTTCTTGTATTGAGCGATAATATATGCAGAGGTTGTTGTTTCCTCATTCTTAATATTTTTTTTTTTAAATTTATGATTGTGAAGAATTTGTGTTAAGTTTTTGTTGGTCTAAAGTATTTAGATTGTCTCGTGGTTCTTAAACGGTTAAAGGAGATTTATAATTAATCTAGTATGTTTTAGTTTGAATTATTTTTCGAAAAAGATAGGATTCTTTTAATCATTTTAGTCAATTTAATTTGTTCATGTTTCGATGGTTGACTTGTTGATGTTGTGGGTACTACTTTGTGTTTGGTGGTATACTTGATCGAAGAAGCAGTGTTCTCCGTTGGTGTGGGGGTATTGCATAATCAGTGTTTGACGTTGGTTCGAGGGTACTGCATTGGGATTTTTTGAGGTATGCATGGAAAACACAATGTTGCTTTCCCAAGATGGTTATTACTTGGGTTTTCTTACGTGAGTTGAACAAATTTGCACACTGTCATGTTTGGTTTTACTTGGATTTTGTGTTGTTTGAATTATTTTTTGAAAAAGATATGATTCTTATAATCATTTAGTCAATTTAATTTGCGCATGTGTACATTTTATGATGAACTTAATTAGTTTTTTGGGCAAGAATTGGATTATTAGAATTTCTTCTTCAACTATCTATGATGCAAAATATTCGATTTTTCTAGCAAGATAGAAGTAGAAATGATAAATATAATTTCGCCCCTGGACTTTCATGGGAAAATATTTAGCATAAGTTATATATATCGGCCTTCAGGACTTGACTATTGTTTTTCTCGGCTTGATAGAAGCAGAGATGAAAAATATAACATGATTGGCATAACATTTGTGCATTCGAAATGTTTCTGATTGTTGGTCAAACAAGTTTGAATTTTATTTATTTTTAAAAATTTGTATTATGTTTTGCAATGTGTATGAAGCATAAAAATAAAATAAAAAACAAAAAAATATTAATTTTTTTTAAAAAACCCACTTGGCATGTAGGTATTTTTCTGATGTGGCTCTTGGTTTTTGTAATGGGTGGTGGATGAAATCCGGCTTATGTGAATCATCCTCTCATGTACTATGAATCGTAGAGCTCTATTGGCTCAATAATTGCGGATGGATTGAATCCCAAGCCTGTAAAACCGTTCGACCATGTATCTCCTCATAAATGAATTCTACTAGTGCTCTTCCACTAGTTGTCATTGGGGAGAGTATAGTCACAGTTAACATGCAAATATTGTCAGGGTTGTTATAAATCTATTTAATGAGCTTCATTTAAATAATTCGTCGGTGTGCTATTACTTAGATTGAGACATAGTCATCTCTAGTTTGTCTAGTTAATAATGTTCTATTGTTTCAATACTGGACTTGTCGATGATGTGGGTATTGATATGGGTATATGCGGCCCTTATATTGTAATGTCGTAATTTTAGAAATTATTTTTGCTAATTAGACGAAAGTAGCAACATGATTTTTTTTATTATGGGGTTCTGGTGGCTATTATCAAAGTTGAAAATGAAATAAAAAATAACAAAATATTAAAAGTTTATAAATATGCGACTTGGATTCCCATCTTATGTGAATCGTCCTCTTCTTTGATGTGAATCGTAACCGCTAAAACTGGAGTAGATGGCTTGTTGATACAAAAACAATTGAGAACTGCATAGAAAATATTTCAATTCACAATTAGAAAATAAATTGGTTAGACAACCATTTCCTCTATTTATCCAGAGACAATCTTTATAGCTCCAAAATATAGGGATCAAATTTTAGTTATATAAAACTTGGGCATGCATCAAGATAGGTCAAGTGATCTTGCCTCCTTAAAATATTTGTTATTAACATGAAATTATTTGTACCATTGTTTAGATGGAAGTTGTTTCATTTTTTCATCAATGAAAAATATTTTTAAAACTATCAGTTCTTCATCGTGCAATATCTTGGATAACTAACATGGGCTTAGGTGAAGAGACTTTGAATTGGGATATTGTTATGTGCTTAAACATAACAATTTGTCAAATGTAAATGAGCTATATTGTAATAAAAAAGTCATAAAGTTATGATTGGACGTCCTTATTAAATATTCATTATAGTATGTACAAATGTTATGGCCTCAATTAGAAATTAGGGTTATTAGTGTTAGTAAAGTTGTAATTACACAATAAATTTAATTAGCGTGACAAGTCGGGTATACCTTGAATATTTGTATTGAATGTCTACCTTCTCTATATCTCCTACTATACTCCTTAGTTTCCAACCGACATGGGAGATTAGATTTTTTAATTTTCCAAACTAAATGTTGCTCGTAGATATATCTTTATTATCTCTAGACCTTGAATATCCCTATTGAATGTCTACCTTCTCTATGTCTCCTAGTATACTCCTTAATCTCCAACTGACATGGGAGATTAGATTATTTATCATGCAAAATGACATATGATTTTAGATATTTAATGACACAACTTACTAACTGTAGGGAAAGCTAGATGAAACTTGAAACTCCTTGAATTAAATAAAATTTGACAACTAGGTGGAGAAATAAATACAAAAGAACATTCAAATGAATGGTGTTTGGAACAGAGTTGAATATGCATTGTTGTTCAATTCTGATGGTTCTGAATTTCAAAGACAAATAGTTTGCAATTAGAGCATAGAGTTATTAGTGTTGGTAAGGGTCTAATTATGCATTAAAACTAACTTGTGTAACAAGCCGGGGCTCCTTACAAGCCCTATTATTTTGTATAAATAGAGGTTTCCCCGTTTTTTCATTCAACTCTATGACCAATTTATCAATACATGTGATCATTATTTATCATGCAAAACAACATATAATTTCAGAGATTTGATGACACAACTTACCAACTGTAGAGAAAAGATATATGAAACTCCAAACTCCTTGGAATAAATAGACTTTGTCAAATAGATGAAAAAATAAATACCAAAGAACGTTCAAACGAATGCCATTTGGAAGGGATGTGAATATGCATTGTTGTTCGATTATGTTGGTTCTAAATTTCAAAGAGGAACAATCTACAATTTGATTTTGCAAAGTTCCAAGCATTTGCAATAATGTTTCCCTACCTTGATTAAACCCATAATAAAGCTATTAACAATATTGTTCAAATGCTTGATAGTGCATGTTCTTGTCACAAATGTAGTAACAACTATAATATCCATGGAAAAATTCCAAAATAATATTTTAGAAGTGTTTCCGTGTTTATATATATTATGTATAGTTATAAGTGTTGGAATACTGTTGGATGTTGATATTATGGTAGCTACGGGAGGTATTAACCTCCATTTGTGACCTTTGACAAGATTAGAATATTTCAGAAGAAAGAAAATAATTGAATATAACCTTAGAAGAGATGTCGACTAACGAAAATAATTAATACTAAGTAATTAGCACCCAGAATGAGAAGTCGGCCCAGGTAGTCTGGAAGAAGAAGTATAAATACAGGAGGTCAATATTCATTTTAGCTAGAATTCTCAAAATTACAGAAGTGCACTTGTGCACACTACATAAGGCCAGTTTGTGCGCAAGTCTTGGGAGGAGCTGCTTCCGTTAGTATTGCAATCTATATTCTCGGTCTTTCTGGGTTGGACTCTCTGATCAGTCTTGGTTATCTTTTCTTGGTGCATTAGCCTTGTTTGGCTATTGATATGCTACCAGAATTCTTCTCTCTGTCAAGGTCAAGGTGCTCCGGGGTGGCATTAGTGCCTATGGTTGGGTGACAATATTGCTATATTTTCTACGGTTAAACGAGCACATCCAATATTCTAACGGGTTATGGCCCCACACCTCCTTCATTCAGTCTAACCACTGGAAGGGAGATACAACATAAGGATACTAAGCTCATTGAAGAACTGCCACTAGGGTTTCTAGCAGGTGCAGTTACTAAAGCACTGTTGCTAGGGTTACTAGCAGTTGCAGTTGCAGTTGCAGAAACCCTAAAACCCTTATCCAACACCTTATGATGGAACACCTTACTCAAGGAGAAGATATTCAAGTACGCCTTAGTCCAACACACCTCTTAGAACTCTCAGAAGGCAGAAACGTCAAGGTTGAAATTTAGGGTGAAAGCTTGACTAGTCATCAATTAACCGAAGTCATGAATGAAAAGACAAGTCATCTACACTACTCAACACTCACATGAACGCTTGAAGATGACTTGTGGATAATTGACAGTGGAGCTTCTAGGCATATGACAGGAGATCAAACCAGACTCTCCAATCTAAATGAAAAGAAGACATCGTACAAGGTAGATCTTGGAGACAAAAACACTTACCCAGTCAAAGGAATTGGTCAAGCCTCCATCAAGTTGAAAACATGTAACAATGTTCATTTGAGCAATGTCTTATATGTACCTGGTTTAAAAAAGAATCTTGTATCCATATCTTTCCTAGAAGACAAAGGAAACATAATAGCTTTTGTATATGGAAAAGTGTTATCTTGGCCTAGAGACTCCAACATAGAGAATGCTAGAGTTATTGGAACCCATGGAGGAAGACTATATAGACTACTAGAATGAAATGTTGAAGCCCTTGTACATGATGAAGCCAATCCCAATGAACATTGGCATAGAAGGTATGCTCATATCAACTATCAAGCATTACCCTTCCTAAGAAAGATGGTTGAAGGAATACTAGAACTACAGTCTACACATGAAGGAATTTGCAAAGGATGTGCTTTTGGTAAGAATATCAAGAAACCATTCTCAAGCAGCAATAATAGATCTAAGGAAATTCTAGATCTAATACATTCAGACGTTTGCGGTCCGATGCCAGTCAAATCTCTAGGAGGTTCTCTTTACTATGTAATCTTCATAGATGATTACTTGAGAAAGACTTGGTTATATCTCTTGAAGACAAAGGACGAAGTATTCGACAAGTTTCAAGAATTCAAAGCAGAGATAGAGAATCTCACAAACAAGAAAATCAAGATCTTTAGAATAGATAATGGAGGAGAATATACATCCAAGGAATTCGTTGCCTTTTGCAAATAGGCAGGGATTAGGAGGGAGCTAACTATTCCTCATAATCCTCAACAAAATGGTGTACCAGAAAGGAAGAATATATCTATTGAAGAAACTGTGAAGGCACTATTGAACGATCAAGGTTTATCTATGTATTTATGGGGAGAAGTAGCCATGACAGCCATGTATGTTCAGAACAGAATTCCTCACAACATATTGAAGCATATGACTCTAGAAGAATCCTTCTCAGGAAAGAAACCTAATGTGGAACACTTAAGAATCTTTGGATGCCCTATTTACTTTCACATTCCCAAGGATAAAAGGAATAAATTAGAACCCTCAGGAAAGAAGGGCATATTCATGGGATATAGTGAATCATCCAAGGCTTATAGAATCTATATCCTGGAACAACATAAGATTGAAGTCAACAGAGACGTAACCTTCAATGAAAATATGGCTTTCAAGAAATCCATAGAAGAAACTATAGAAGAAGAGTATGAAGAGCCTATTGAAGAAAGCACATGTCTTCCAGAAAGTTAGAATGAAGAAAAATAACAACTTGATCATCTGATGCAACCATGTGAGACCATTGATTCAAACACTGTCCCCAAAACCAAGAAACGACTAGCTTGGATTGAAGCTGCCCTACAAGAAGCAGAAAGAGTCAAAGTCCCAAGTGGGACCTTCAGAAAAAGTAAGAAGCCCAAGAGATTCTCTAGCTATGCAGCATGTATGACAAAGATTCTAGACGAAGAACCTACCATGTTTGAAGAGGCAGCTCAGAAGAAACAGTGGAAAGAAGCCATGAAAGAAGAACACCAATCCATCATGAAAAATGATGTATGGGAAATTGTGCCTAGACCTAAAGAAAAATCAGTAGTAACTTCAAAATGGGTCTATAAGGTCAAACATGCAGCAGAAGGAAGCATGGACAAATATAAAGCAAGGTTCATAGCTAGAGGGTTCTCCCAGAAGGAGGGAGAAGACTATGACGAAACATTTTCTTCTGTTGGCAGATATACTTCCATTAGAGCTATCATGTCTCTTGTTGCTTCCATGGGATGGAGTTTACATCAGATGGATGTAAAAACAAATTTCCTCAATGGAGAAATCAAAGAAGAAGTATACATTGAACAACCTCAAGGGTTTGAAGTACATTCTAGAGACACTCATGTTTGCAGACTAAAGAAAGATTTATATGGACTTAAGCAAGCTCTAAGAGCTTGGTATGATAGAATAGACAACTACCTAATGAGACTTGGTTTCTCCAAAAGTCATGCATATCCAAATCTTTACCACAAATTTGTGAACAATGCACCTGTGATTCTACTGCTATATGTCGACGATCTATTCTTGAAAGGTGAAGAGTCTCTCATCATCCAGTGTAAAAAGGAACTAGATTCTGAGTTTGATATGAAAGATCTTGGTCTCATGCACTATTACTTAGGACTAGAAGTATGGCAGAAGCGTGGTGAAGTATTCCTTGGACAAGGAAAGTATGCAGTAAAGATTATTCAAAAATTTGGAATGATGGATTGTAAATCTATGGACACTCCTATGACCACAGATATAAGAAAAGTAAGAGACTCAGATTCTGATCCAGTAGACCCGTCTCTATATCGACAATTGATTGGGTCATTGATGTATTTGGTAAATACTCGACCATACATTTGCTTTGCTGTAAACACACTAAGTCGGTTCTAGGTGGAACCTAGACATGAGCATTCGATAGTTGCAAAGCATGTTCTAAGATATATTCGTGGGACACTAAACTATGGTTTAAGATATACCGCATCTAGTGATATACAACTTCATGGATTCACAGATTCAGATTGGGTAGGAAGTGCAGAAGACAGAAAGAGTACTTCAGGGATGTGTTTCAGCTTGGGCTCCGTTATGATATCTTGGGGCAATAGGAAACATAATTTTGTCGCACTCAGCACATCAGAAGTAGAATATATCACAGCATGTGAGGAATGTACAAAAGAAATATGGTTGAGAAAGCTGATTTCTGGATTATTTGATCAGGTTCCAGATTCGACCATAATACACTGTGACAATCAGAGTTGTATAAGTCTATCAGAACACCCAGTGCTTCATGAATTGTCGAAACACATTAAGAAAAAATACTACTTTATTCGAGATAAAGTCCGAGAAGGAGAAGTGAAGCTCCAATATATCCCCACAGATGAGCAGACAACATATATCTTGACAAATCCTTTGTCCAGAATAAAGTTTGCATATTTCCGAGACAAATTGGGGATCTTGGATATAACTCCCTTATATGAAAGGGAAGAAATGGCTCTCCAGGTTGGGAGGGAGCACTGACATATCATTGATTTATGGACAATCATTTTCAGCTTTGAAAAATGGTCCAGGATGGGCAGTTCCTTTCCAGTTCGGAAAGTGGTTTGAGATTTTTTACGGACAAGCATTTTCTAGTTCGGAAAATGGTCCAGATTGAATGGTCATTTTCGTAATGAAAATGGTTCGATGGATTGCTGATGTACCATAGACAACGATTCCCCTTGTGGCCAGTGTGGGGGAATGGTCTAGGACAATCTCTCTTCTTGATGGTCACTCTCAGTAGTGGTCAAGAAGACTGGTCTGCCTCGCCGAACAATAATTCTTTCAAAGCTCACAATTGTGAGTAGTTTCAAAGAATAGTCTATTTTGGAGGTTGGTGCAGGACAATAATTTCATTAGGAAATGGTTTGGATAGTCATTACCTAGGGTAGATTCATTCTCTTCAGGTTGCACTTTGTTTAGTGCCGGAGGAATGGCCCAGATAGGTGAATGGTCCAGGTTCAACAATCAGGGATAGGCATTCCCTAGGGCAGACTCATTCTCTCTAGGTTGCACTTTTTTTAGTGACGGAGGAATGGCCCGGATAGGTGAATGGTCCAGGCTCAGAAATTAGGACAGTTATTCTTCCTTGCTTGAGAAGAATAATCCAGATAGCCCATCATTAATGTTCTACTCTGAGGGCAGATGCTCTTCTAGATCTCACAGATGTGAGTGGAAGAATGGCCCAGATGACTCAGTTTATATCATAATATTGTTTATGTGCAGGTTGATATCAAATGACATGATTACTATGGAGACTATATGTCTCAAGACAGTAGAGGTATGCTACTATGGTGGATATGTTCCACTGTTTGTGACTATGTGTCACAGATTGAGTAATTGCGTACTACTATGGATAAACACAGTTGTGTTCTATCAGTTGACGTTGTACTAGTTGTCATGGAGATTATCCAGTTGGATGATAATGACGGTGCTCATGATTTAATTATCCTGTATGGCTATAATGATGCTACCAGTTGATTGGTCTATTTGTGCTCAAGACCATTATCTGTTATACCTCCCTAGCTAGGAGGGAGTGTTGATATTATGGTAGCTACGGGAGGTATTAACCTATATTTGTGACCTTTGACAAGATTAGAATATTCCGGAAGAAAGAAAAGAATTGAATATAACCCTAGAAGAGATGTCAACTAAAGGAAATAATTAATACTAAGTAATTAGCACCCAAAATGAGAAGTTGACCCAGGTAGTCTGGCAGAAGTAGTATAAATACAAGAGGCCAATCTTCATTTTAGCCAGACTTCTCAGAATTACAGAAATGCACTTGTGCACACTGCAGAAGGCCAGTTTGTGCGTAAGTCTTGGGAGGAGCTGCTGCAGCTAGTCCTGCAATCTATATTCTCGGTATTTTTGGGTTGAACTCTCTGATCAGTCTTGGTTATCTTTGCTTGGTGCATTAGCCTTGTTTGGCTATTGATTTGCTACCAGAATTCTTCTCTCTGTCAAGGTCAAGGTGCTCAGGGGTGGCATTAATGCCTATGCTTGGGTGACAATATTGCTATATTGTCTATGGTTAAATGAGCACATCCAATATTCTAACATTGGGCACAACCTATTTTGAGGAAATACCCAATTTTGGTAAGGAAAGGCTTAATTTTGGAGAAGAACAACTGGCAGGAAAAGAAACAAGTGCGAGGAAAAGCAGCATGCAAAGAAGGAAAGCATGCAAGGCATACAGGAAGTTAGACCTAACCATGTTAGGGTTAGGGTTTTGGACAATGGTTGTAATGGATACAAGCCTAAGAAACTAGTATAAATAAGAACCTAGGAGGTCTAGGCCAGGGTTGTTGTTCTTGGATATTTGGTTGGTTGTTCAATAAATTTTCAGCAGTTGTAAGTCTGATGTTTATATAGAAGAGACAAGTAGGTCATATATTGAGGGTTAGATCACATGCTGAGGAGCCTGGTGTGATCTAGTCCGCCTCATAGAGGATTTGAACCTATTCGTGATTGTAAGGAGAAAGATGTAATGCATGCAACGCTATATTTTGCAGCAGACCTAATAAAAGAGAAAAGAGAAACCAAATCTTTGTGGACGTAGCCCAGGAGGGGGTGAACCATGGTAATACCTTTGTTATGTGTGGTGTTTAGTGCTTGATTACTCTCCTGTTAATGATTGATCATGACGTTTCATTCTTGTTAATGATTGATTTACAAATAAATTTTTAGCTAAATATGTTAGAATGCATGCATAGCTTAAGAGATGAATAAACCCTAAGAATAATGAATGGATAGTATGATGAGGGCATGAAGAAGGTAAAATCTAATCCCAAATCCCCACTCATTCCTAGACTGTAAGAACTTGAGCATTGCAGTCACCCATAAATTTATCTCGGGTGAGACTGCACAATGTACTCTGTGCATTGTCGATAGTTTTAGAGGGTGTTGTTAGAAACCTATAGAAGAGTAGAACCTGGGTCAACCCTAGAAGCAGAAGAGATAGATAACCAAAAAATGGTTCCGTTGTCGGCTAGAACTGCATGGGATTGAGTGATCAGGATCCGTGAAAGAATCGCACAGAGAATGAAAGTATAGAAGGGAATGTTCAGGCCATGGAATCCAACAAAGGCGGAGATTGAAAGATGGTTGAAAACAAAGGAGCTTGAGTTTTCTCAGAAGGATAACATAAACCCTAAAATAACTCCGCACAAATATCTGGACAAGTAGGTGTTTAGCAACCTGCATGAGGTATTTTTCTGTGATTTCCCACATGTGTTGCAAGAGTGGCTATGAAGGTTAAAAGATAACCACCCAACAAATCGAATCAGACATCTAGAGTGGAATCATGTGAAGATTGTGCAGTTACAACAAGCTAACAACAAATTCACGTGCATAATAGATTTCTAGTTAGACAATATTGTTGCAGAATTTATCACCGAATTTGCAGTAGATACCACAAAGTCTTACAACGCAACAGAGCAGGAGTTTCTAAAACGACCTAGAGGTAGGTATATCATATCGCTGTATACTTCAATCAAGATTTTATTGTATAACAATGGTGTGATGACCATGGCATCAGACAACTAAACTTCCCCATGTGCATGGGGAAGGGGGGAAGCACTGACAAGAACTGGAGAAATGGATAAGGGAAAGAAGAAGGAGGCCATGGACCCAATCATGATGGATGAGGACCAGATAAAGTAGATAATGGCAACAACTAGAAATATGCTCAGTGGGATTGGCAAGCTGAAGCGATGAAGAAGAGGTAGAGGATCTCCTGGTTGTGGAGCAGATTGAGGAAATCCTGCACCCGACTTATGAAAGGAAAACATGCAGTCCAAGGGAAGAAACATAAGGCATAACTCCAATCCATATCCATGTCAGTGTGGAACCCATAACCCCATGTGCGACTAGTACACCAGAAAGAACACCAACATCTAGACAACCAAATTTTAGTAGCAAAGGAAGGATAGGAAAATAATCCAGTCAAGGAGAATCAACTGGGGGAGCCAGTTCAGGAAGTATTAGTCAAAGATATACGCCATGCGAAGGTATTAGCTCAACACAATTCAAGATGACAGAACATGATCCCACCATCAGGTTACCAAAATTTCAGGGAGAGGCATCAGAGGACCCTGAAAAGCACTTATTTATATGCGAGAAGATCTGGGAAGCAAAGAAGATCACATATGAGGATACAAAACTTGCACAATTAGTGATCACACTAAGAGACCGCACGCTAGACTAGTATATGAGCCTAGATGTAAACAATTCACCAGGAACAACAAGGACCATTGCAGATGTCAAGAAACTATTGATCAATGAATTTCAAAAGCCTAGATCAGAATATCAGTATATGAATGAGATGATTGAAATTAGGAAGAAACCAGGTGACTCTGCTTGGGAAATTGATCAGAGGTTTAAACGCTTGAAAGGTAAGCTGAAGTATGCAATGACTGGCATGCAACAAAGGCACTTGTTTGCGAACTCTCTGTTACCACATTTGAAATACCCATTAAGACATCAAAAGTTCCAAAATCAGGTAGAGGCTTTGCAGGCAGGCTTACAATTGGAAGAGAACCAATATTAGAAGATAGATCCAACAATAGAGGATCCGAAGGAGGATATGAATAACCTCACATTTCAAATGAACTAGAATAAGGGCGGAGACAAAAGAGAAGTTGTTTGGTGACAAAAGGATACCACAAGAATGAATGCCCAAATTTCATGCAATACATGGCAACGGGAGTGCCAAATCATTTTCCAATAGGAGGACCATGGTGAGAGATATATAAAATGCATGGGCATGATCCATATCATTGTCCAGTGATGCAAAAGTATCAGACAATACCCAAGAGTTCATACTGCAATTTTTGCAAGTCATTGGGTCATGATGATAAATATTGTAGTACGATGGAGCTGATGAGTGAAAGAACTTCAGATATGTATAGGGTGCAAGTAGAAATGATGAAAGGGAAAGTTGCACCTCATTTCAACTAGGTACCACCTCCATATAACAATGTGCAACAATAGTACAATATTGCGCAATAGAAGTACAACACTGCGTAGCCGCAATACAACACTGCGCAACCACAATATAACCATGCACAGTATAATCAGGTTCCTCAGTATAATGCACCGCGAGGAGATTGAGGCGGGTACATAGGTGGAGGATGAGGTAGATGAGGATTTAGATGAGGCAGGGGTCCAATAGTGTGTCACAAATTCCAATAACCAGGACATTATGTAAGGGAGTGTCCACTTCCACCTGCGACATGCATGTACTATCGCACAACAGACCATGATACATAAGATTGTACAACACTCTTGGGGAAGATCCAAGAAAAGAGGAACCAAAACAACCAAAAGGTACAATATATTTATGCAGAAGCTAGGGAGGATGGAAAAAACATCAATATAGTTATGCGTGGAGGAGCTAAGAGAGGAGATGACGCAGTAAGACAAGATCCAACGCAACATCAATGGGTGAAGAAGAATACAGAACCACATAAGTAGTTCCATGCGGGGAAAGAAAAATACACATTCAAGGAGGAAAGACAAGAGTTCCTCAAACAAGATGTTTCATCTACATCAACCACGTAGCACACTCAGAACGTACGAATGTACAAAATTCCCTCCTCAATGGACCACACCAGTGAAACACAACCTGTGGAGAAAGTAAGTAACATAAGAACTTTTCTGGAATCCTGTGTTAAAATACTAAAGGATCCATCATTTGTCAAAATTTTACATAATCTTCTAGAAATATGTAACATAGAGGTACAGGGGAAATTAGAGCAGAAAACAGGCAATCACCTCCGTACAAGAAGGAGGACAAGTAGGGAATTCAGACTGAATGCTAACATTGGGGATATAATACTGGACTTAGGCTCTGAAGCCAACGGTTTACCTAAGAAGACATGGCAATGTATGGGAGAACCCACATTAGGCTATTCACCTGTCCAACTAAAACTAGAAAACCAACACAGGGTTCTACCAATTGGAAGGCTTAAAGGTGTGATAATAGACTTGGATGGAGTGTGCACTAAGGTAGACTTTGAAGTCATAGAGATAGTGGATGGCACAACACCTTATCCAACATTGCTTGGATTGGATTGGGAATTTGACAACCAGGTCATAATCAACCTGAAGACAAGGAAAATGACATTTGAATCAGGAGAGTATAGAGTCATTGCGCCATTAGATCCTTCACAAGGAGAAAGGTTTGTGGAACCTACTTGCTTAGATTTGGAGGAAATAAACCAGTTGTGCAAAACCACGGCACACGAAGAAGATTATGTTAACCCAACTGCAGATGGGGTACTCAGCTGGAGAAGCATCACATCACGTGCTTATGATTCAGATACAGGTTTGGATAATTGGCAACAGAGATTACACGAAGTTTCCACAAGAAGGTGTGCAAGAATAGACCGCGTAATAAGATGGGTTGGTACAGAGATAAGAGAACCTCCCAGTTTTCATGGAGTAAATGACTTAGAATAATTCCTAACAAAGTATGGAGAAGAAGTTTTGGAAAATCATAGGCTCTTAGCTCTATATATTGCACTCAAGGCTACACTTGCAAGATGGTGGGGTGCACATAGAGAAACAATTTAGGACTGGTACCAATGTAAATGGTTACTGCGCATTAGATTCGACGCATAGCAGGGGAACAATAAAATGTAGAGGTATGATGGACAAGGAAGACTAACAAAACATTTGGAGAAGTGCATAACACAATGGAGGATGACACCACCGGAAGAATGGCATCATCACTTCATTCACACACTGGAAGGAATCCCAGAGAACTGGTATGTAGACCAGGAGATGCGCAGAGGCACTACAGAATGGAAAACACTTTGTAGCAACCTTCTCATTTGAACATGGGAACTCCAACATGGATTCAACACTGAAGCAGATAAGAGGGGTGATATTTATTGATGAACTAGAGGTTGAACTCATGACATAATATCAACAACAGAATAAATAGACAGTCAAAGAACTACTATCATGCTATCATGTGGAGGAAGAAACGCCAGATGAAGATGACCTGTGCAACATTCAAATTACATAGATTGAAGGAGAAAGAGAAGTGGAAGGTCCATCTTTGGAGTCAGAAGTATTTGTTTCACCAATCAAAGTGAAGAAAGTCAACATTGGGACAAATGACAATTCTAGACTGGCAATTATTGGAGATTATTGGGATGAACAAATAGTAGAAAGACTAACAGAGTTACTGCGCGAATACACTGATATGTTCCCAAAAATCTTTACAGAGATGAAAGGCATAGCATGAGAGCTAGGAGAGATGAAGATACCTCTCAAACCTGAGGCAAGACTTGTCAGGCAGAGACCTTACAGACTGAATCCAATATATAAGCATAAAGTGAAAGTAGAAATTGACAGAATGTTGGAAGCTCATATCATAGAACCAGTAGAGGAATCTGAATGGATAAGCCCTATGGTAGTCCAAGAAAAGAAATAGGGGGGGA
This sequence comes from Picea sitchensis, assembly GCA_010110895.2. Lineage (NCBI taxonomy): Eukaryota > Viridiplantae > Streptophyta > Pinopsida > Pinales > Pinaceae > Picea > Picea sitchensis. The sequence goes on along the minus strand of SNQJ01S0000064.1, from coordinate 247,644 downwards.
TAAGGATTTGTGTAGATTTGAGAAAACTAAATGAAGCTTACTTACATGATCCTTTTCCTACCCCTTTCACATATGAGGTCCTAGAGAATGTGGGAGGCTATGAAGCATATTCTTTCACAGATGGCTTCTCAGGTTACCATCAGATCAAGATAGCTTCAGAAGACATGTATAAGACTACTTTTTCCACAAAATTGGGATCTTACCAGTACACAGTAACGCCTTTTGGGATGAAGAATACACTAGCCATATTTTCAAGAGTAGTCATAGCTTATTTTAAGGAATTTATACATCCATTTTTAGAAGTATATCTGGATGACTGGACTGTATATAGTCTATTAAAGGACCATGTAGAATTGTTAAGGGTAATGTTGGAAAGATGCAGGAAGTGTCAAATATCATTAAATATCAAGAAATGCATCTTTGGGACACCTTTTGGAATATTGTTGGGACACCTTTTGGAATATTGTTGGGACATATAGTGTGTAAACAAGGCTTGCTAGTAGATCCTGCTAAGATTGTAGTCATTGTCAATTTAACACCACCAAAATCAGTGTGCCAGTTGAGAGAAACACTGGGACATACAAGATATTACATAAAATTTATAAAAGGGTATGTGAAAATCACTGCGCCAATGGAGAAACTGCTAAAGAAGGATATAAGATTTTAGTGGAATGAGGACTATCAACATGGGTTGGATACCTTAAAAGAAAAGATGGTCACAACACCCATCCTAGTATTCCTAGATTGGGAAAATACATTTAATGTGCATGTAGATGTATCAACCATAACACTTGGAGCAATTGTGACGCAGCCAAGAGTAGGGGATTTGGACCATCCTATGGAATTTGCAAGCAACAAATTTTCAGAATCAGAGCAGAACTACAAAACCACAGAAAGAGAAGGCCTAGCCATGGTATATGCACTTCAGAGGTTTAGGCACTACTTACTGGGCAAACATTTCAAGATGTTCATAGATCATTCTGTCCTCAAATACCTAGTCAACAAGCCAGTGTTGGGAGGGAGGATCTGTAGATGGTTATTGTTATTTCAAGAATTTGACTTCGAAGTGATAGTCAAACCAGGGAAGCTGAATGCAGGACCTGATCACCTGTCAAGGGTAATTAATGGAGAAGAACCTACCAACTTGGAAGAAAACTTCCCTCATGCACAACTATTTTCAGTACAAGTAGCTGATGAATATTTCACTGATATTATTGAGTACTTGAGTACAAGGATTGCGCCATAAGAGTTTAGCACTGCATAGAAGAAAAATCTGGTAGTCAGAGTTGTAGACTATCAATTGGTTACATGATACTTATATAAGATGGGCGCAAACAACATTTTGAGAAGATGTGTATTAGAACATGAAAGGCCTAGAATTTTGGCAGAAGCTCATGAGGGAATAGCTGGAGGACACTATGCAGGAAAAGATACCATGCAGAAGGTATTGCGCACAGGACTATGGTGGCCAACAATTCATAGAGATGCCAAGGAATATTGCCATAGATGTGATGTCTGTTAGAGGGTGGGTAAACCTAATAGAAGGGATAAGATGCCCCTAAAACCACAAGTAACTTTGCAGGTATTTGACAAATGGGCAATAGATTTTGTCGGGCCAATCCATCCACCAACAGAAAGGTCATGAGCTAGATATATCTTTACTGCGACAAAATATTTAACAAGATGGGAAAAAGCAACACTAGTCAAAGACTGTAGCACAGAGACAACAACACACTTCTTGTTTGATAAAGTGATCACCAAATTTTAGTGTCCAAGAATTTTGATGAGTGACCAAGGTACTCACTTCATCAACAATACTATCAGAGCTATGACTGAGGAGTTTGAAGTCTATCATCAAAACAACACACCATACCATCCTCAGGCAAATGGAATAGTAGAAGCCTTCAATAAAATCTTGTAGAATGCTCTGACAAATATCTTTAATGTCAACAGAGATGATTGGGACTTGAAAATACTAGCAGCACTATGGGAATAAATGACCACATGTAAGAAGTTGATGGGATAGACACCATTTAGAATGGTGTATGGGAAAGAAGCAATGGTGCCATTAGAATTTCTAGTACCTAGTCTGCGTGCAACAACAATTACCAACATGACATAAAGAGGTACAATAAAGGAAAGATTAAATCAACTAATGGAGATGGAAGAGGAAAATATTCTGGCAGGATTTCACCAAGAAGTACAGAAAGCAAGAGATAAATCTTAGCATGACAGACACATTAAGAGGAAGAGTTTCAAGGAAGGAGACCTAGTCTTGTTCTATGATTGTAAAGTTTTTCAACATGCTGGAAAATTTAGAATGCATTGGATAGGGCCATATGAAGTAAAGATTGTCACAGATGGGGGATTTGTACAACTAAAAGATCTGACAGGAACATAACTCAAAGGAATGATCAATGGTATTTGAATGAAACTATACAGGGACAGTCGACCTCCTAATGCTTAAGAGTTACATCGCAACGAGACATACATGTATATAGTGTACTATAGTAGAGACTAGGACAAAAAAATGAGAAAAATAAATAAAAAGGAGTAAAAGAGGGAAAAATAAATACAAAAGTAGAAAAGATAGAAAATACAAAAATACTGGGAAATATAGTGTGTAGAGAAAGTGGACTCAACGCGAAGAAAATAAAAATGTTTGCACGTAGCATATGGGTGATAGAAAGAAAAATACGATGCACTAACGAAAAATCACAGTGGTAATGCACAACGCACTCAAAAATTTCAGCGCACCAGAAAAGGGACCAACGGTCCAAAAAGAGAAAAATGACGGTTAGGGAAAAAAGGCGCCAATTGGGGGCATTTATGAAAATAAATGAAACGTACTCGAAAAGCTTCATCACATTAATCGTAGCCAGGGTAGCTTCTTTGAGAAGCTTCACAACATCCATGGCACCCTTTATATAAAGGGGAAATACGAGCAAAACATCACTTAATGTGAAATTGCAAACTCATGGAGCTAGAGAGTACGCAGGTAAACATGCAAAGTGCACAGTGTGAACCAGTCGAAGTTAATTGGGAAAAAGAAAGAAGTACCCATTATGGCACCACCGAATATTGGTGCACCAAGCCAAACCACAAGGAAAACCAAAAGCAGCCTTAGGGAACCACATGAAACAGCGGAGGCCGAGCAAGAAATGGCCCAAAAAGAGGAAATTGTCGATGTTGACGCAATTCCCTCCCCGCAGGACAAACTAGTGACTGCCACACTGGTCGAGGAAGAAGCACAAGATCCAATAATGAATGACATGGAAATTGATTCGCACGACAGTGCGTAGGGCCACCAAACAAGCGATGCAGGCAACCTACAACAACCTGCAAGGGCTGAAGTAGCCCACATAACAAATGGGGATGCCAACGAGTATACAGAGGTGAAACACCGAGACCACAACCTGGGGCAGGGTCTTCACAGCAGTAGGGAGGGATGGTAGAAGACATAACCGAGTAGCCATAATCGGGCACAAAAGAGAGACAAGCGGAGGTTGGGACCTCTAGCACATGAATAAGAAGAAAGTGCAAACAACCCATGGCACGGTCCCTGTGCAAGCAACTCGATGTAGCAATTGTACTACTGCGCATTCCAGAGGGAGTGTAGGCCACGCTGAACTTACTAGGGTGCATGGAAAGGATAAGGTACTCAGACCACGATGTGGCCAATGCTGGAAAGTTCCCAAAATTTGTACAACAAGTCTACATGGACAATATAGGCACAGGTCCATTTGGAGACCATATGATGCAGCCAAAACAATGGTCGGTCGGCCTAGTGAATACAAGGATCTTAAACTTAGTGGAAATTCCCCATTTTGGAAGGGGAAAAGAGGTAAATAATGACGTCAAGCAGTTGATGGCAGTCCTCCATGGAGGCTTTTTATGGATGGAAGAACCCATCTCCATCGACGTGGAATTGATTGCATTCATCACAGGTTTTTCGTCAATGGGCGAGAGTGCCATGCAATACCTAGATGACAAGACAAAAGAGAAGGCTCTCGGTGAGGAAATGAAGAAAACATATGGCACAGAGAGGGGCTTGCATAGGATCATCGTAAAATGAATCAGTGACACAACCACCAGAATGGCCACAAAACTCATGGCCTACAAACTGTTAAGGAAGTGTTGCAAGGAGGAAGTCCTTGTAGGGGTTGTCATAGCTACAACACAGTGCGCCAATGGCACCATGCTCAGCTGGGCCCCCTATCTGTTGAACCTATTCCTTGACAACTGTAAAGACATGCAGGACTTGGGGATAGAGTTCCACTATTCATGGATGTTAATTCTCATAGTGTTTATTGGGTGGAGGGAGCCTCCATACTCATATTTTTGCGATAAAATAGGTCATTGCCGCACAACTCGGTATACATCAATGGGAGCACTTCATACCCCAAGAGAAGAAGTGGCAACGTGGGTACCTTTGTGCGGTACTTCAGTGGCATTCAAGAGAGGATATCAAATACATGGAGAAATACTTCAGAGGTTGTCACGCAGTACCAAGGCATAGAAAATTTCAGAGGCACACGCCACAACATGCGGGTCCAAGCGTGAAAAGATCCATAAAAGGAATGGTTGCAGCTGCGATAATGCATTAGTGGAGAAGAGGTAGAAATGACAATGTAGGACTGGAAATATGACTAGAAGATCCCATTCATTAATAAGGAAGTACCTACGGGCAAGGAGGTAGAATAAGGGTTAGCTAAGACACCTGCAGGAGACAGTGTTGCCCCTAAGAAGCCAACACAACAAGGGAAGCCTAGTCAAAATCCAATGCACCAAAAGAAGGGGAGTGCACCAAAGAAGGATGCGTAGGCAGGGAAAAAGAACACTACCCTGACATGAGGAGAACAAGGAGTGGGGGACACAATGACACAAGGAACCCCCTCAGCAGCCACCCCATAAGAAACAGGGCCACCCAAGCGACCAATTATACACACAATGGGGTCGCACAAGAAGGCCAAGGCTCATAAGAAGCTGTCGGAATACACCATTACTGAGGACGACTCCGAACTCGTCGCATAAAGAGTACACCATCACACAACTGAGGAATTCAAAGAGGCCCAAAACCAATGAGGCAAAATCCAGAATGATTTGGCGAACATAAGGCAGGTCTTAGAGAAAATAAAAGCAGCGCAAAGGCCTGAAAGGGAACAAATTCCTTCCCCGCAACAACATAAGTAGAGGCAAGGACCGCACCGAGTGAACAAGACACCATCCAAACCATAACAGAGGTGAGTCCAAACTTCCAAATCACATCAGACATGCTGCAGATGGACAAATCCATAGCCAAGAAACCACTGAAGGATCTGGAACATGTAGAGTTGGTACTGGCAAGGATACCAACCAATGAACTGTACAAACTTCAAGTCAATGTCGCACAGAAAGTGCAATCACACACAAGGACATATGCGGCGGAATTGCAGGAAACAAAGAATGGTAGGGACACCTTGGAACTGGTAGTCTAGCAAGTCAAGCTCGAAACAAAGGAGGAAAAAGAACGTGTGGATAGAATGGAACATGGACTAACAATGGTGTATAATCGCATCCCCGACAACATGCAAGCAATGGAAAAAAGCGTAGAGGAGAAGATCAATCTCATTGCACAAACCATTGCTGAATGCAAATAAGATATAGAGGAGCTAAAGGAAAGGCTTAACCCTACGACTCCTCCCGAGGTCCGTGTTAGAAAAACAAGATCGTGGAGCAATAAAATAAAACAAATTCAGAAATAAAACACAGAAGATACACAATACAATATAGACATAGATATACGTGATTCATCCAGTGTGGGCTACGCCCACCATAGAAATTGCTAGGTCCTTCCTTTATTATTATCCAGCAAATGAAGGGATGCAACCTACAACACATCCGATGTAACTTCCTCTTCTTTCTCTCACAGTATCCTCACTTAGAATACAATATTCACAATGATACATAACAACAATACATTTCCATCATAAAAGAGGGTTTCCTTCTAGGGAAAAACCCTAGAATAACTTCTACCGTTAGATCTGCGACCTTATAATGAACGGTCTAGATTTACTATGAAATTAAAATATACATTTACAAGGAAAATTTTCCTTTGGGGGCTTTGCCCCCAAACCCACATCGGGGAACACTGTTCCTCGAACCCCCGCTGGGGGCTCGCTTGCCCTCAGACCCCCCATCCAGAGGGATGGACCCCCTGAACCCCGCAGGGGGGGTAACCCCCCCTGCACTCCCTTGCATGTAGGAGTGTACATTATTTTGGGGTGTAAGGTCTTCATGGGGTATAAACACGACTGAAAACAAAGACCTCTGGATCAGGAAGGTAATCATGCTCCACAACCAACAATCTCCTACTTGGAAACTGATCTCAACAACTCCACCGCTACTGTATGTGCTGGAATATGATCCTTCTTGGACCTGGAAAAATTCTCATCTTAACCTTCATGCTTGAAGACGAACTTAAACTGAGCAGGAACTCAGTTTCTTCCTAGTTACTCCCTTTGTTAACATGTCTATAGGATTCTGGCTAGTGTGTAACTTTTCCAACTTCAAATGTCCATCTTCCAAGATGGATTGTATGAAATGGTATCTGATCTATATATGCTTAGTTTTCGAATGGAAGGCTGATTTCATTGCAAGATGAATGACACTCTCACTGTCACAGTACAACTTACTATTCTCTTGCTTCTTTCCTAATTCTTCCATAAACTTTTGCAACCAAATAATCTCTTTACTAGCCTCTGTAGCAGCAACATATTCTACCTCTATTGTTGAGAGTGCAACAACCTTTTGTAGTTTCGAAATCAAACTTACTGTTGTTCCACCTATAGTAAAAACATACCCTGTGGTGCTCCTCCTACTATCTTTATCACTTGCCATATTTGAATCAACATATCCCCGTAGAACAAAGTCTGAACCTCCAAAACATAATGCATGAGTAGCAGTTCCTCTCAAATACATGAGAATCCACTTTACTACCTCCCAATGTTCTTTACTTGGATTGTTCATATACCTACTCACAACTCCCACTGCATGTGCAATATCTGGTCTTGTGCAAACCATCACATACATCAAGCTGCCAACTGCTGATGAATAAGGGACCCTGGACATGTATTCTATCTCCTCCTGTGTCTCGGGACACATTTCCTTAGTTAATTTGAAATGGTTGGCCAAAGGTGTACTAACTGGTTTTTCATTCTATATTCTAAACCTCTCCAACACCTTCTCTATGTACTCACCTTGAGACAATGTTAATTTGCAATTTTTCCTGTCTCTTGTTATTCTCATACTAAGGATTTTCTTTGCAACACCCAAATCCTTCATCGTAAATGAATTATCTAATTTCTTCTTGAGCACATTTATATCCTACATATTAGACCCTGCAACAAGCATGCCATCTACATACAATAGCAAGATAATATAACTTCCATTTTCTAGCCTTTTAAAATAAACACAGTGATCAGAATGACATCTATTATAGCCTTGTTCTGTCATAAACCTGTCAAACTTCAAAGACCATTGCCTTGGAGCTTGCTTTAGTCCATACAAACTCTTCTTCAACCTGCATACCAAATTCTCCTTCCCTTTGACCTCATACCCCTATGACTGTTGCATATAAATCTCTTCCTCCAAATCTCCATGGAGAAAAACTGTTTTTACATATAATTGTTCAAGATGCAAATCTTCTACTGCCACAAGACTTAAAATAGTCCTAATTGAAGTCATTTTAACAACAGGAGAAAATATTTCATCAAAATATATACCTTTCTTTTGTGCAAACCCCTTTACAACAAGTCTAGCCTTGTACCACTTTTTGCCTCCATCTTCTTCCTTCAACTTGTAAACCCATTTATTCTGTAATGCTCTTTTTTCTGCAGGAAACTGAACCAAATCCCAAGTTTGGTTATTTACCAGGGAATCCATTTCCTCTTTCATACCTTGCTCCCACTTCTTTTTGGTGTCTACCTGCATTGCCTCTTCATAACATTCTGGTTCACCAGAATAAGTCAACAATAAAAAATACAACGAAGGAGAGTGTCGTTTAGGGGGTCTACTTAACCTGGTAGATATTCTAGCAACACTTGTAGGAGTTTGAGGTACCTGCTGATCCTGTTGTTGTACATTTTGATTTTTTGGTACCTTTGGAATTTATTTTTTAGTGATCTCATCAAGCACTATGTATTCTGGTTTTTCTTTTTCCTGTTTCTTTCCCTGCAATTGATCTTTGTACATGACCTTCTCATTGAATATACATCTCTACTCCTAATGATTTTGTTATTTTCATATTCCCATAAATGATAACCAAAATCATTAACACCGTATCCAATAAAGCTACACTTCTTGGATTTTGCTTCAAGCTTTGTTCTATTTTCTTTATCAATATGGACAAATGATTCACAAACGAAAGTCTTCAAAAACAAATAGTTTACCTTTTTACCTGTCCATGTCTCCTCTGGAATTCTACCATCCAAAGAGCTTGAAGGTCCTCTGTTTATTAAGTAAACAACAATATCTACAACATCTGCCCAGAACTGATGCAATCTCATACATCTTGCACGCTCCATGATTGTCCCGTTCATCCTTTCTGACACACCATTTTCTTGTGGTGTTCCTAGAACTGTCTTCTCTCTACAAATCCCATGGTATAAACAATAATCATCAAACTCCTTGCTGCAATATTCACCTCCATTGTCTAATCTGAGACACTTCAACCTTTTTCCTATCTCATTCTCAACCAATGATTTCCATTTCTTAAAAGTATAAAAAACATCAGATTTTTGTCGAATAAAATAAACCCGAGTTTTTCTAGTTGCATCATCAATAAAAGTAACATAATAACAAGAGCCACCAAGAGAAGATACTTGAGCCAGTCCCCATACATTTGTATGCACAAGCTCTAACCTTTCACTCTTCTTTTCTTTTCCGACTCTAAGAAATATGCCTCTCTTTTGTTTTCCATAAACACAATGCTCACAGAAATCCAAATCAATTTTTTTAAGATCTGCCAACAAATTTATTTTGTGAAGTATCTGCATCCCCTTCTCACTCATGTGTCCAAGCCTATGATGCCACAGCATTGTATCCATTCCTGTAGAAGCTAAAGAGATAGAAGAGTCAATATTACCAGTACATAAATACGATATACCTACCTTCTCTCCTTTTTCTATCACCAATGATCCTTTGGTGACCTTCCACACCTTATCTATAAATATGGATATACCACCTTCACTTTCCAACTGCCCTGTTGAAATTAGATTTTTCCTTAGATCTGGAACATGTCTTACCTAACAAACATTGGTTTCCATTGATTTGCTTTATTTTTACCTTTACCATTCCAACAAGTTTGCATGGTGCATCATCACCCAAATGAACCCATCCAAAACCACCTTGAACATAATCTAGAAAATGTTTCCTATGGGGTGTGGCATGAAATGAAGCCCCTGAATCTACTACCCAAGACTTAGAAATATTATCTACAGAAAGAATCAAAGCATCTTATAACACATCACCTATTACATTTACTTCCTGATTTTTCTCTTGTTGTCCATCTCTTTGTTTCTTTGGAGCTCTGTAGTCTTTCTTCAGATGTCCTTTCTTCCCACAATTCCAACACTCTATATTTCCAAATCTGGATTTGGATCTACCCTTCCTAGAATTCTCGCGGTTCCCTGAGCCCTTTCCTCTATCCTTTTGTCTTTCCCTGTTCTCCATGTTTAACGCATTACCTGATGTCTCACCCATGCTTTTCTGTCGCATTTCCTCACTAAGGACAACACCAACAACATCATAAAATTTTAAAGTGTTTGAACCAGAGACAGAGCTACTTACAGCCATGACCAAGCCATTCCAACTTTTTGGCAATGAGCACAAGATTAGAAGAGCCCTGACCTCATCATCAAATTCCACTTTTACAAAACTTAGTTTATAAGTAACCGTATTAAATTCATTTAAATGATTTGCAACAAACCCACTTTCTGACATCTTCATATTAAATAATATCTTCATTAGAAATACCTTATTGGATGCTGAGGGTTTTTCATACAGTTTAGCCAATGCATCCATCATCTCCTTCGTTGTCTTTTCTTTCGAAATATTAAAAGCCACCGATGTTATCGGACTCAACCGTATCGTTCCTAGTGCATTTCTATTAAGAACCTCCCATTCTTCGTCTTTCATGGCCATCGACTTCTTTGCTATTCCACCCAATGGTAGGAATAGATCCTTCTGATATAAATAATCTTTCATTTTCAACTTCCATAACTGGGAGTTTTGGCCGTTAAATTTCTCGACCCTAAACTTTCCATCTTTCGCCATTGCTCCCACTCGAACCAGGAACCCTCTTTTCTTGCGAATTTCCTTTTGCTTTGATACCAGTTGTTAGAAAAAAAGGATCGCAGAGCAATAAAAAAAAATAAAAATTGGAAATAAAACACAGGAGATTCAAAATACAATAGAGACACAGATATATGTGGTTCACCCAGTGTGGGCTATGTCCACTAGAGAAATTGTCAAGTTCTTCCTTTATTATGTCCACTAGAGAAATTGTCAAGTTCTTCCTTTATTATTATCCAACAAATGAAGGGATACAACCTACATCATACCCACTGTAACTTCCTCTTCTTTCTCTCACAGTCTCCTCACTTAGAATACAATATTCGCAATGATACATAGCCACAATACATTTCCCTCATAAAAGAGGGTTTCCTTCTAGGGAAAAAAACCCTAACATAACTTTTACTATCAGATTTGCGACCTTATAATGAACAGTCCAAATTTACTATGACATTACAATATAAATTTACAAGGAAAATTTCCCTTCCAGGGCTTCGCCCCCAAACCCCCATTGGGGAACATTGTCCCCCGAACCCCCGCCCGAGAGGGGGGTGAATCAGTATAACACAATTATTTTACTACAACTTTCCTTTTAATCAAAATATGTTTGTTTACCAATAGTCAATGATGAACAATTAGTTATGCAATACACAAAAAATTACCATGGAAACGCAAATGAGAGAAAACCACAAAAACTTTCTTTATAAAATTTGTAAGCACCAACTTACAACAGACCGTAATTTGAAATAATATTTTTAGGCACCAACCTACAGGGGACACCAATCCCCTTGTTGAGCACCAACTCAACCAATGGGCACCAATCCACATAATTATTATTCATAGGCACCAACCTATAGGAGATACCAATCTCATTCCTTGCTCCACCCCGCAACCTTGAAAATATTTGTTTTCTTCAGAGGACCTCTCTAGCATGCTTCATCCTCAGTGTCATCAAACCTCATATCATCTTCATTTCTTCCACGCTTTCATATGGGCCTTAGTGCCTCATTTCTTCACACCACACTCTTTCACTCACAATTTCAACACAACTTGCGCATCATTATATATTCAAACTCATACACCAAGAATTAGTTCTCAACCAAATCGTATTCAACAAGTTTGTTCCAGATCCCTCTAATCTCCATCAAGTTGGGCTACAAACCTTCCATGAAAACTGGTCTTTAGCTTCCTTCTGTCACACACAATTTGGTTCACTGGTCCTCAATGCTCAACCACCGTCTGATTAAGTCTTCAAATAGATCTCAAGCGTTGATCTGATCTCAAAAAATAAACAATGTCCTCTACACACATAAGTCGTTTGATCATCTCTTGATTAGATCGTAACTGTCTGATCTAACCTATTTCATAACATATAAACCACTACTACATATGGGCGGATTATTCCACGAAAATTTTCCACGCTTCCACTAGTTTCATCATTTTTTTAAACAGGGCGGGATTTTCGTGGATATTACCATGCACATTCGTCGCAATATCGACGAAAATATTAATTTAACCTAGTCGGGATTTTCGTCGCTATAGCGATGATGTTTCGTGGAAATAGAGACGAAAATTTTACCTATCTCATTGGTCGGTGTTAACAGCTAGTTGACTATTTTATCTCTATATACATGACTTTAAGAGACTTTGCGACGCAATTGCTATAGTTGCGACACTGTTCTTGGCTTTTGTTTGAGCTGTTTATTTTTTCCGTCACCCACCGGTTGAACAATTCCAATTCTCGATCTACATAGCTCATATTTTGAACTTGCAAGGTTAGTATGTTATTTTTTATTGATGTACTCATTTAACTTGTAATTTTTTTTTCAAATGTCCAAATTGCATTTAGCTTGTTTTTTCCTTGATAATATAATATGTGTGTACCATATTTCATGTCTTTG